>JANBVN010000237.1:0-39473 GCA_030052785.1 Coniochaeta hoffmannii
GGGGGAAGAGAGGAGGATATTACATCCAACAAAACAGAAACAGAGCAAAACTAAACGAAACCTTCCAACATAGCCACCTCAAATGCGGCCATCCATCTCCTGGACGCCTCCGTCTCCCGAGATCGGACGACCAGACTATACTTGCCCGATGGGTTGTGTCGGCTGTCCTTGGGGACGGCCGCCGCGCTGCTGGCCTGTATAGTTCTGGCGTGGGGCCTGGCCCTGGTACCCGCCACGACCGCGACCTCCTCCACGGGGAGCTGGGGCGCCGCGGTTGCCCTGGTATGGCTGCCTGTGCTGGTTGTTGGGCGGATAGTTGCCATTCTGCTGGGCGCCCTGGGTCTGCCAGTTCGCCTGAGCGGAGGGTCCAGAAGGCTGCTGCTGCTGCTGCTGCTGCTGTTGTTGATATTGCGGTTGCTGTTGCGAACTAGAGCTCGACGCCTGACCGTCTTGCTGCGGGGCCCGCTGGTTCTGCGTCTGCTGTTGGTTCGGCCGCGCACTCGTGTTGATCGGCCGAGGGATGGTCTCTGGGTTCTCATAGACGTAGAGACTCTTGTCGATCGATGCGGGGATGGGCTGGATCTCGGTGCCCAGGTCACGTTCGATGTTGTAGAGGTTGAAGCGGTCGTCCCAGTTGATCAGGTTGATAGCCAGACCACGGTGGCCGTAGCGGCCAGAGCGACCGATGCGATGCAGGTACGTCTCCGCGTTCTTGGGGAAGTCGAAGTTGATAACAACGTTGACGGCTTGGATGTCGATACCGCGGGTGAGCAGATCGGAGCAGACCAAGTTCCGGCAGACACCATTCCGGAAGTCGTGGAAGACGCGGTTGCGGGCCTGCTGGGCCATCTTGGCGTGGCTGTAGAAGCAGGAGTAGCCCAGTTCCGTGATCTTCTTGGCCAGAAGCTCGACTCGGTTGGTCGAGTTGCAGAATATGATGGACTGGTTGATCTGCAGCTTGGAGAACAGCGTGTTGAGGCAGTGGACCTTCTGCTTCTCGTCCACAAAGGCATAGTATTGCGTGATACCGCGCAACGTAAGCTCGTCCATGAGGTTGATCTCGTAGGGATCGTGCATGTTCTTGTCGGCAAAGTCCTTGACCGACAGCGGGAAGGTGGCCGAGAAGAGCATGACCTGGCGGTCCTTGGGGTGGAATTGCAGCAGCTGTTCTATAACTGGCGTGAACTCGGCCGATAGCAGCTTGTCGGCCTCGTCCATGATGAACATGGGGCACTCGCTGAGGTCGGCGACACCTTTGCCCGCTAGATCCAAAATCCGGCCGGGTGTGCCCACCACTATGTGGACAGCATCCTGGAGACGGACAATGTCGTCGCGAAGGCCGGTTCCGCCGGTCGTGACCATGACGTTGATGCCCAGGTGCTTGCCGAGCATCTTGCAGACCTGCGACGTCTGCATGGCCAGCTCTCTTGTCGGCACCAGTATCAGACATTGTATCTTGGACACTTTGGGGTTGATCTTCTGCAGCGCCGGAATCACGAATGCGCCCGTCTTTCCCGTTCCGTTCTTGGCACGGGCTAAAATGTCTCGGCCCGCCAGAGCGACGGGTATGCTCTCTTCTTGGATGGGCGACGGCTTTTCGAATCCGGTCTCGAATATGCCCATATGGAGCTCTCGCTTGAGATTGAAGTCATCCCACTCTAGTCCTTTTCTCCTCGTGACATCCTGTGCAGACCCGAAATACGTTAGCCAAGGCACAGAACGGGGGACAAGATCACCGTGGCGTGGCCACGCCGGGGCGAACGACCTACCTCAGTCTGTTCCCTGCTGTCTTTCTTGGGAATGTTCAGGTTCTTCTTCCAGTCGTCCGACGCGCTGCTATCCTGTAACGTGGACGCCTTCAGCTTTTCGACCAGCGAGTCCGTCATGTCGGGCAGTTGTGGGAGTGATAGTGTTTGATGAAATTGCTGGTTGGCGAGCGGAGAGAACGAGAAGCAGGGTATCTCGATATATGACGGGTAGTGGCGGCGTGGTTATGTGACGATGTGGTGATGTCGGATTGCTGATCCGTCGTGGTGGAGTGGACGGTGAGGAATTTTCGGTTGGCGGTGGCCGACTTCTGGTGGCCGCTTGAATATAGCTGAGAAGCCTCGGGGTGGTCGTCTATGCGTTCAAGATCGCGGAGAGGTGTGCGACCGGGAGGTCAAAGGTGTGAAGGAAAGACCCGAGAGTCTCAAGAGTCGAGAGGAGGAGGAGAAGTTGCGAGTAACCTCCTGAAACTTCCTCAGTGCGGGATGGAGGTGGAGTCGAGCTGGATGTCTGCGCAAACTAGGCGTGCCGTATGGCTCTTCTCTGGAGTAAGGTTTATGTAGGTTATGGTATCAAGGAGAAGAGTCCTTGCGCGTGGTGGCGGTGGCAGGTTCGGCGGCAGTTTGTCAATACTTTACTCGGTTGTTGCGACGAAAAAGAGCTGTCGAGTGAAGTCAGGAAGCGAGAGCTACCTGGGAGGCTCTAGTTGCCAAGAGCTCCTGCGCACGTGATCTAGTTGGGGAAGAAATCCAATCATGCGTCCCTTCCAGGTTTCCGGTGGGCTCCACTAGCGGGGTGTTGGTGTGCTGCTCTGCGATAAGCGGATAAGCCTTCGGTTGTCGGAAAGGAAGGGAGTCCCAAACCTTCCCGTCGTCACCATCTATCTCCCTCATCATTGTCGCCAAAAGGCCAACAAGCACTGAGTTCTGCGCCGCCACGATGGTCCTTTCCACGCGGCCGCAAGACATCTGTCGGAACCACCTCTAACTAGAACCATGATCCTGAAGTACACCAAGACCGCTGTATGCTCACACTCGCTCTACGCAACACCCTGTGCGCCATTATTATCGAGCACGTCATCATGTAGACCACATGAGAGAACACCGCACACGCCCGCAACCGGTGCGTTGACGCCGGGAACACTGCGGAGGGGTTCATACCTGCCAGGTCACAGATCCTTCGCCACGGTACAAGACGGCAGCGGCGAAGGCCGATCAACCCGCCGACGAGCCGCCCGAGATTGTCCGCCGCTTCCGTGGCCGACGCACGAAGACCCCACGCCGTACGACATCTTCCACATATCCAAGGGCGCCGTCTACAACAAGGTGCGCTTCTACGAGCTCGTCAAGCTATACCATCCCGACAGGAGGCACCACACCCAGCACGACGGCGTGCCGCACCTGACCAAGCTGGAGCGGTACCGCCTCGTCGTGGCCGCCAACAACATCCTCAGCGACCCGGCCAAGCGGCGCCTGTACGACGCCTACGGAGCTGGCTGGGGCGGCAAGGGAGACATGCAGAGCAACGTGCGCGAGATGGACAGGCGGTGGCGGTCGGCGCCCGGCAACGCCAGCATGAATGCCACGTGGGAGGACTGGGAGCGGTGGTACGACGAGCGGGACGGCAAGAGGCAGGAGCCCGTCTTCATGTCCAACGGCGGCTTCGCCGTGCTCGTGCTGATGTTTGTCACCGTCGCCGGCTGGGGCCAGGCCACGCGAGCCGGGAAGCACTCGATCAACCTCCTCGAGATGCGCGAGCAGAAGCACGAGGCTGTCAGCAAGGAGTTCCAGGGCAGGCTCGCCGAGGCGTCCGGGAAGAGCAGAGAGGATAGGGTACAGAACTTCCTGCGGCAACGCCAGGGCTGGGGTTACGACTCGCCCGGTCAGGGTCGCTAACTAGGGCACCTTCTTAGAATGCAATGCCTCTTCACTCCGAATCCCTTGGCCGCCCTGCAGACTTGCCACGGTGACGGTCCCAATGTGACAAAGAGTGGCCATGCTGGAGAGAGCACTCCGGTCGCACAAGGGTATAAGAGCAAGGCGATACCTGGTTCCCCCCAATATCTGCTACCAACATATGGTGTACAAGTTGGCGTGTGCTTGGTTTGATGCGTTTGCTTCGGGCCTACTTGGTGCCAACGACAGGTTTCCTCGTCAGCCGAGCATGAGCCTGGGATCCGGTAGGTGCCCCAAGCTGAGGGGTGTTGGTTGGGAGGCGAGTTCCTGTCGTTGGCCTTCATGGTTTGATGGCAGCCTGATCTTTTGGGCGTATCAAACGGCTGTACTTTTAACTCCGCAGGCGACGGCAGGTCCCCTCAAGGTTTCCGTACCTATAGGGTATGCTGTTTCTGCTCCAGTTGTCTTGTCATGTCTCTCGCCTTCCTCGTCTCATTAGCCAGCTGGTTGCCACTGTAGCTACTCAAGCCCTAACATTACCGTTCACCAACCCCGCACCCTTGCCACGATCCGCCAGTCTTCTCAGCAACATGGCTGGTCTCTCAGCAACCATCAAGGCAAGTCCCCTTAGCGATACGGGACCCGGCCTCTCAATCCTCCCTAACACACCACAGCTCATCGTGACTTCCATCGCCCTCACCACCGCCGCTCCGGCAGCGGCCGACGCTCCAGCTCCTGACGACAGCCCGGGCATGATCCGGGAAACAGCTCCGTAGCCGGACTCGCTGAACTACTTCCTGTCGTGCGACGGCCTTTACCATGACTGCGTCTGGCGGTACGACACCTACTGCACCCCGAACGGCGATAAGCACACCAAGACCACCTGGTGCGAGGCCCACTCCACGTGCGAGCAGTCCTGCAACCTGCGCGCCTGCTGGAAGGTGGCCAGTGACGGGGATGCTGCCAACGGTGAGCAGGGTGCTACGCACCGCTGAGCGCGAGTGAAGGCGAACAGGTAACGGGGGAGCGTGCCTGCAGAGCGAGTGGAGGGCGTATCCAGGAAAATTTCCCTTGTATGATGAATATGCGAGACATTGTGAGACTTGTGCCAATATCGGAGAATTCACGGATGATCACTTTCAGTGGTGATGTTGATGGTTAAACGGCAGTGCCACCTACTTCTCTTGACATACGTTATATAGTCGTATCTTAAAGCCAACAGTGATGACAGACGCATTGTAATTGTGGCTGGGATATCGTATCTTGCTGTTGTAGGCACTGTACCTCATATTTCTATCAGTTTACGGAAGACTCGTCAGAAGATAACGTCACTCGCGAAGGCCCTTCACTCGTCTCCCACATCCACATGCTTGACCGTGAAACTTCTCCTTCCAGGTTCCACCACAAGCCTCATTCACCAAATTTTGAGACTTAAGTCTAAGGGTGCCTTTTCAACTTCACCTCACCGAATCTACGCGATCCAACCAACCCGCTTCAAATGATTTGCTGCTGGCTATCACAGTCTTAGCTTCGCACCCACTGGATCCAATGTCAGATCTCTATTTTCTCTCTGTCTTCCAGGGATGTCGCTGAACTAGGACTTGTGATGGGCTCAGGTTTCTGAGTTAGGAAGCTATATTGGTACCGTCGCTTGCCAAAGTTTGGACAGCTTCTTTTCCACTCACCTTATCAACTGCGCCTTTCCGCCCTTTCTCACAGATTATACCTCAAAGATCTTCTCCAAGTGTCAGACTGTGTCTCAAGATCTTTTTTTCGGACAGTTTGCAGGTATTGCGTTCCCCCAAACAAATGCCCGCACATTACAACAACATCCACTAACCCGCGTCAGATCTCGGAGCAACAACCTGCTCGACGCGCCAGTCAAGTCTGAATCTCCGGCCGATGACACCCCGGCCAAGCAGCCATCCTTCCCAGTCCTAAAGCTACCCTTCGAACTCCAGACTATGGTCTTTGCCGAGGCGGTTACCGAGGCCATTTCCAGCCAGGAATACAATGGGCCAATGCGAAGATCGTCTGGAAAGATCAGGCGAGGACAAGCTGGACCTTCAGCTTCATTCCGGTACCCAAGGCCCGAGACGACAGCACATGTCGTGGCACCTCCGATTTCGCGAGCATCTGCGACGCCGCAGCAGAGGCGGTCCGGTCTGTATACCGCCAACGGCCTGAACTCCAAGTCGGCTCGTGGAAGCACCCCATGGACTCGCAAAAGGACCTAGTGTGCCTGGAGATACCCGGCGTCTTCGGTGCCCCTCTGGATCCATTGTATACAACCCCCGCACCAGAGCAGGGAATATACTGGCACCCGAGGTCGCAGACGCATTTATCGCGTGAGATCAACTACGGGTCCACCCAGAATACGATGGGCGGATTCGAAAAGGTCGGCCTCTCATGCCGGGACGCCCCAGCTCTCGCATTCGCTCCCTTCTTGTGCCACAGCATTCCCTCTCATCAGACGAATGATGGGGGCGCCATATGCGAACGGGAGCTGGCGGGATTTATCGACTGCTGTCCCGACATCAAGGACTTCTTCCTCGTTCTGGAGGTGCGCATGGTCTCGAGCAACGGGAATGCCACCCGGTTCCGACAATGGGAGATGGAACGTACGTAGTACCGCATGTGCCATCCTTAGCCCCCGACAAACGTCTGTACTAACGAGATATTTACCCCCTAGGCCCCGAGGACCCTCTCGAGTCGCTGCACACCTTCCATGGGAAGCCGCGCACGTACCACGAAATCCATACCAGTGCGGCCGTGCAGAACTTCCCCGGATCGGGCGTGTGTTCCTGCCCCAATGCCCCCTCGCTGTCACGCACCGCCTGGAGTCGACTCCGACCGTGCCTTTGAGCTTCTTCGAATAACGAAGGACCTTCTTTTGGATCCTAGTGTTACCGACTGGTAGTTACCACTGCAGGCACGCCAGGCTGTGCAGTGCAAGCTCCTTGTGCAAGGACTACCGAATACCGGTTGTGAGGCTGGCTTCGGGTGCGGTGGGATCTTCTTCGTGACAGGCGGCTAAGAGATATGGTCGATTGCGTTTCGGTGCTTTGGCGAGGATACTAGACAGAGACAAGTGGCTGGTTTACTGCGCCTCTGCTGCAGTATGGGTCCGTCGCATGTACTGTACTTTGGAGGCACGCAAAACTCTTCACCAAGGTTAACACCGGGCATTAACGGTTAGCATACTTTGCATCTCTTGCCGTCTTACCCTTTCTCTCACATTATACGGTGCTATAAAGCCTGTGCTGCCGCTTCCTCCGACCTGGCATGACCCACACAGCAGTGACTGTGACCCGGTATGGCCTTAACTCAATTTACCTGGCATCCGAGCACCAGGCCCGTGGAATGATAACTAGTTTCTGAAGAACATATGAGTAAAGTAATAAGGATGAGTCAAAATAACAAGGTCTCACCATATCTGATTCAGGTAGAATGGTGTGCGCGGTGCCATCTAATAGGTACACCCAGCTTGCAACAGACGTTCTCCTGTTTGCGACATCATGCAATATTCACTCTATTGATCTCGAGAAGACCAAAACTTTGCTCTCATACCTAGTTAAAGTCATGGCGACTCCGGGCAAGTACTCGATTCCCAGCATGTGCGACTTAGGGAAGTGATGGTAGCGGCACTGTTGGTTGTTGCCCAGATTCTACTCTGAGATGCTAGACCTCGATTGGCGGTTAAGGGAGCTTATCTTACTTGGCGTTTCTATTCAGTGCAGTGCGAAGGACGATAATTGCACTATATCCGGCCATGTTTCTTCATATCCATGCGCACTTGGGTCAATGACTGGAGAGAACCAGAAGCATTCTGCAGCTTACGAGGTGCTTACACGGAATACGGAATTTCTCCATTGTTCAATGACGACCTTTCCCGACCGTCCGCTGAGAATGCATGTTCTAGCTAATCTAGAGTCTAGGTACCGGCCCGTCCCTTGCTTAGTCTTCCTGGTTGAGCGTCCCGATATTATGCTCATCCACCCCTTTCCCTCTATGCGTGTGGCTCCAGTACGTGATAGATATGCTCCCCTTCTCCGACGTCTCGAGCATCGCCTTGCACCGCTCCGCATCGAACCCTTCCTTCTCCACCGAGCAGATCGCCCGCAGGTCGGCCTTGCGCCAGTTGAAGGGGTACACCCAGAAGTCGTCCAGAAGCACCAGGTCGTTCCTCAAGTCCTGGGGCCGTGCGGCGGCAAAGGGACCGACGGCGGCGAGACGTCGGACTTCCAGACCGAGGCCGCGGGTTTGGTACTGTCGGATGGCTTTCCTCAGGGCGATCGGGCCCGTCATCTGCTCGGCCGACGGCCAGTAGTGCCACAGCTTGTGTAGCAGGCTCCGGCCCTCGGCGATGGCGGCCTTGGCTGCCACCAGCGGCATAAGGAAGAACGGGTGGCCTGGCGGGGCGGCCATCCAGGCGTTGGGGATGGAGTGCTGGAAGTTCGCGTCGTTGCCCATGCGCCCGAACATTGCGACCTGTCGCTGGTGCTCGGCGCCGCCGCGTACCGTGGTGTTGGACGCGTCTGTGGCTGCATGGGAGACGTGGAGAGCGTCCAGGGCGGCGGAAGTTGGCCGGAGACATTCAGTGTCGAGGTCAATGTAGACGCTGTCGCCGCGTGTTAGCAGACTGAGTGAGACACGGAGTTGCAGATGTATTTCTACTCACCCTCCAAAGAGATACATGTAGAGGTTCCGTGCCAGGTCGGCGCGGTAGATGTCCCCCGGAAGGGAGGCAAATGTGTCTTCCAGCCAAGGGAAGTACCGTCTCACGAGCTCAAGGTTGTCGTCATCGGTCCACAGCACCCATTCCCAGTCTGGATGCTTCTCGCGACACGTCCGGCTCCATCCCTCGAACTTGGCGGGGAGCTTGTTTGACTTCCAGCTCTGGTGGAGGAGCTTGGGAACCGTCACGAGGTCCGATGCAAGCGCGCGACACAAAAGCTTTGAGGCCGGGAGATAGGTTGCAAGGCCGGAGGGAGACGGCTGTGACGCGTGCACCGAGCTAGACGGCGGACAGTCGGTGGCTCGTCCCTCAGATACCGTCCATCGCACAGGATCTGGGGAACCACCGTCAAAGAACTCTTCTACCCTGCTTTTTTGTCGAAGTGTGAAGCCCACAACCAGTGCGACCAGAAAGAGGGTGAGGAGGGATGTCGTGCGCCAAGGCCGTAAGTTTCTAAGAAACAGCGCCATAGAACCCAGTGTATCGCAAATGGCCGGTGAACCCCATGCACCACGTACTAAGCGAGTGAAGAAGGTAGTTAACTACCTGTTCTAGAACAACAGAACCACACGGCGATAAAATGTCAGGAAAAGGGTTGCTCTTGGTCAATGCATGGCGACTACCTTAATTTACCTTTTTGATGGGCAACGGCTTTAGCACGGGGGCAATTCGAAACCAACAGTCGCAATGTGCTTGATTGAGCCGTGCATCCTTTCTCCTTTCTGCACCGTGTGCTCTTGTCCATCTCGGTAGAAAGTCTGGGCTAATTGGCTACCTTAGGGGGACCTCGTTTCACTGCCCCTTTTCCAATAGGCGCCTTGAAATGTGTCCCAGTTCTACGCCGTAACACCGCAGAAAATATCAATCTACTATTCGTGTTTGGTCTTCAGGCTATGCGCTTGTGTAATGACAACTTTCCGAGTTTTCTGACTGCTTTCAGCTGCGTGTTGGAAGCATACCGGTGTAACACCGCCATGCGCACGCGTCCCACCTTAGCGAACTGTTAGCACGACGTGTACGAAGGTAGCACTGCGCTTAATACTGCGCACTGTACTGGAATGGAGCTACCTACCTTGATATTGCGCAACACATTACGTGTTTCCTGTGTTGCTGTACGTGGAGCGTTTGATGCACTCTTGGCTGATCACAACCTTGACCAAGGGACAAGCTGAAATTTAGGGCTGTTCTATTCAGCACTAAGGATTGTGTTACGTAGCCAAGAATAAAATCCTAACCGAGATGGGGAGCGCCGGTTTAGGGGGTCGAGATTAAAGCACACGGTTCCGATGCTACCTCAAGACCGCCGCAGGGCTTGGACCATGAATGGCCCGCCGATCAAGAGGCGGAGCCAAGGCAGAACCACAGCCCGCACCAAAAAGATTCCTGCGAGGCTCTGATACTATAGAAAACTGCGAATGCTGGCACTCAGTCGTCGACCAGCGCATTGCATGCCGTTGTTGGAACACCAAGCCACGGCTGAGAGGCGCTAAGCCCGCCAAGGAAGCGTGAGGAACACTCATAAACTATTTGACCATAAGGTACCGTGTCTGGCTCGTCGCACTGTTAATCCTAGGATAACATTTTGATGGGATGTTCTGCGCCAAACCACACAATAAGATACCGCCTAGAAACCTTAGGTGAGGCACCCAGATGTACATACCTTGGATAGTCCCGTGACGGCTTGGGCGGGCGCTCCTTGTGAGACGCCGTCCCTTTCGAAAACCGTCCTTCGATGGCTAACACTGACAGTAGCACTCCGAACCAGTCGCTCACCGGCTCCTCGAGTCCCGAACTAGACATGGGGGACAGAATGCCACAGGCACTGTTTGGTGTCATCTGTCAAACGATTCTGCACCTTTGGCATCGACAAGACTTCAGCAGCATCTTTTCCCAGAAATCAATCGATTTCAAATCCAGTCTAAACTGGAAAACCACGCAGGGACGCAAGCCGGGACAGCAGAGCCTATCCAACTGACGACAGGCTCTAAAAAACGGCAAATGAACAGGTGAAGTATGGAATTAAAGATTGCCTTTTGCTGCAGGCTCATCCACGGCAACTCATTACTGCGACCTCTGCACGTCGTTTATGAAGGTGCCGTTCGAGCTACGGGTTTGTCTGCAACTCGATGCTGTTTCCAAGCTGTCTTCGGACGACACTGTAGGACTCGGTTGCAACAAGCACCTTGCTTCACATGTCCCAGATTCGCCAGAACGCTCCGGAGGGGGCTCGCACCGCAGGAGATGAGCTACAAGGTTGCTGGATGCACTTGGAGATCGACGTCCTCACCGTCACCCTCAACTTCCATCTATACAACATCAGTCTAATGCCTCAGCATAACCCGCTTCCCCGGAGGGCCTATTCCCATGGCTAAACCTTTGCAGGGATACTCACAACAATAATCGCTGTACGATATGTGAGCCTGAGTATTGTGTGCTTCCATTAGTACAAATCCCACAGCTGGCTTTCGCTCCCGAGTCACGCTCATCCCCGTTACCAGAGTTCTCCTTCGTAGGCAGGGATGTGGCAATGGAAAAGTATGTTTCCGCGAGCGCAAGGACTTACAAGCGGTTTGATAGGAGGCAAGCTGCTTACCTTACATCACCCCAAACTCCAACGTGCCAGCGCATGTCCCTTAGGCAAGTCGCTCGGGGGTTGATTCGAAGTTTTGCACAGGGTATAACGATAGCCACGTCTGCACCGGGGAGTCAGGCCTATGCATTACCAGGCGTACCGCAAGATGATGAGCTAGTACTCGCCCGGATTTGAAAGGGAAGTTCTCATCACCCGTTGAGTCGAGAGCCGACGGTCGTGAATGGTAGCAATGACGCATGTCAGCTTCATATTAACCGTGGGAACTACCTTCTCCGAGACTTAACCGACAATCATTCTGCGTTCCTACGTTGCACAACATGCATTAATCTGCCAGTGGAAAATCTCGAGCTTCCGCGAAGTCGCACAACAGCCCTGTGCCGCCCTTTCAATCTCCAATTCTTCGAGTCGACCCCAACCAACTCCTCTGCCGTTGACGATGCCTTCTCATTGGCAGGGCACCAATGCCGTAGCATCTGACCAACGCAAGTCCCGGAGTGGCGTATCTCCGCACGACTCCCCGCACGTCGGCAATTGTTTTAGCACTTGGTCAGTCAGAGCGGACTGGGGAAAGACAAAGAGCTAGGGGAGCTTAGCTTCGATGGATGATGCTTATTACAACCTTAGCGACCAAGATGCCCCAGTCTTCGGCTCATTGTCGCTGTCAGATTGGAGGCTGATATGAAGATGAGTGTGCATGCTCTCCACGCGAGAGCGGAGACTAGTGTCTCGATCGCCCGGACGTTCCTCGCCTCCCCTTCACCGGCACGGTCAGAGACATGATCTCGGGGTAAAGACATATACAGTCGCAGCTCCCTCCCGAGGTCTGAACCCCGGGCCCAACCTTGATCTCACAGAAGAGGCGCGAGGACAACCAATTGCTACCCTCCACACGTGCTGCAAGTGCAACAGCACCAGCGCGTTTGGCCGATCACCACGCTGACGCGCTTCGTCTCTCATCCTTCACAAATCTCCACATCTTCAAGCAAACCTTTGCAACCTCTGCGACGATGTCATCGCCAGATGGCCGCAAGCACGATGTCGTCGAGAGCGAGAAGCCTCACCGCACGACGTCACACGCCCTCAGGCTCCATGAGCACCAGGACATCGAGGGCTACGTCGTCGACGCCGAGTCCGGCGAGAACGTCAAGGTCGCCAAGGACGGACACACGCGCCTGATCCCACAGCCAAGCGATGACCCCAACGATCCCCTGAACTGGAGCAAGCGGACGAAGCACATCATTCTGTTCATCGTCTCGTTCATCGCTTTCCTGCCCGACTTCGGAAGCGCCACGGGTGCGGTTACGCTGCTCCCTCAAGCCGCGTATGTTCTTCTTTGGACGAGGCCAAGTCCGAAAACCTAGATTGACACCCAGACAGGCAATGGAACATGACGCCCGACGAAGTCAACCACTCGCAGGTCGGAAACGTGTTCATGCTCGGTGCCGGCGGTGTCATCGGTGAGCTACCGGCCCCGGCCTTGGACGCATTCTACGTCCAATGTCCTGTACTGACATTTTGCTCACAGTGGTCATGCTCAGCGCCTACTTCGGCCGCCTCCCCGTCGTCTTCTGGTTCCTCATCTTCGCCACCCTCACAGCAGCCTGGTGCGCCGCGGCCACCAGCTTCGAGTCCTTCATGGCCGCGCGCATCCTCAACGGCTTCTTCTCGACCGTGGCGCAGTCCGGCGGCCTCATGTTCATCCAGGACATGTTCTTCTTCCACGAGCGGGCGCGAAAGATCAACATTTGGGCGTAAGCCCCCTCCCTTCCCCGCGCCCTGCAGTCTAATATCTTTACTTACATGGCGGCACCGCAGCTCCTTCATCGTTCTATCCCCCTACCTGGGCCCACTCCTCGCCGCCTTCGAGACAACAACCAAGCCCTGGCCGACGCCCTTCTGGGTGTACTTCGCCCTCACCACCCTGGGGCTCGTGCTGACCGTCACTCTCCTCCGAGAGACGTACTACGACCGCACCCTTCCGCCAGCCGAACAGCCCTCATTCGGCAACCGGATCTCGAGCGTTGTCGGTTTAGCGCAGTGGAAGTCCCGCCACCTCCGCAACTCCGTCGGCCAGGCCTGCTGGCGCGTCTTCAGCGTCCTGCTCAAGCCCGTGGTGTTCCTCATCTGCCTCTTTTATCTCCTCGTAAGCTCCCCTCCCCTCCTTCTCATCCGACCCCACCGCGCACAGTCTCTTACTAAACACACGAGCTAGACCTTCGGCTGGGCCGTTGGCATCAACACGACCCTCTCCATCTTCCTCGGCCCCCAATACGGCTTCGGCCTCAAGCAGATCGGCTACTTCTACTTCACGCCCATCGTCGCGGCCCTACTGGGCGAGATATCGGGCCACTGGCTGCACGACATCCTCGCGAGGCAGTACATCCGCACCCACTCCGGCCGCTTCGAGCCCGAGGTCCGGCTGCGGGCCATCTTCGTGGCGATACCATTCATGATCGTCGGTCTCGTGCTCGTGGGCCAGAGCCTAGAGAATAACTGGCACTACATGGCGCTCAGCGTGAGCTGGGGGATGTACGTGTTCAGCGCCATGATCACCACAGTCGCGGTGAGCAGTTATTGTCTCGATAGTTACCCCGAGGCTAGCGGGGAGGTGTCGGCTTGGATCAACTTCTCGAGGACGCTCGGGGGGTTTATTATCTCGTATTTCCAGGTCAAGTGGGCGACGGCGCAGGGGACGAGGCAGAGCTTTGGAATCCAGGGGGCGATTTGTGGGGGCGCGTTTCTGTTCGTGCTTGTGCTGGTGTTTTGGGGGAAGAGGATGCGGGTTTGGGCTGGGCCGTTGAATTTTGCTACAGTGTAGGCGGTACTGGATAGAGTGCGGTCGGTTCGAGCGTGGCGTGGTGGTGCTACAACGAGTCTCGAATCATTAATCAAATAAGCTTGCCTGTTTGATCAAAGTCTATCTGATGTCTCCGCGGTTAACGTTCTCCTAGTCAGGCCGCACGTGCATATGTGGCCTCTATAAACCAGCAGGGCCTCTCGAGTCAGTATCAGTCGCTATCGCCATGCAAAATAAAACCCCCGCCGCGTCCCGACTCGTCGACCAGGTCGTCACCCAAATTCTGCATTTCCTTCCTCATCGATTCAGGGCTAGCATTCTCCTGAAGGCGCTCAAAGTCGATCAGTTTCACCCCTTCATCCATAAAGAGGAAGTTGTATCGGTTCGCATTCCCATGTAAGAGTCGCAGCCCGTGGAGTTTCCCCAGAGCAGCTTCGCACACGCTCAGATCCTGGAGAGAAGCAGAGCTTCCCTCCAGTTTCACCAGCAGGAAACCGATGATGCGTCCGTTCTCGTGGACATGGGCCAGGAAGCGTGGGGCCAGTCCGCGTCCCCCAAGCGACTGGCATGCCCTCGTCTCTTGCTCGATGCGAGGCACCTCCCATCAGAATCGGGCTATTTTGGCGATCACCGCGAGTGATGGTGAGGGAGTGGTTGGGAGGGCCGAATGTGAGATGGCTTCAAAAGCCGATGCCGTGAGCTGCTTGGTCCTCTCCAACCCTAGGCAGTCGACTGTGGTATGATGCCATTGATTCTTGACGCCAGCCAGCTTTCGGTTCGAGAGGGAGGTTTTCAGGTCACCGCTGGTATTGTCTCGTGAGATGGAGGCCACGGTCCATTCCTCGTTGCAGGGAAGAGGGGGCAGGGACTGAAGCGGGAGCGACAGCGTGTCTCTGCCAAACGTGCCGGGAGAGACGACCAGATATTTGACTCGGTTTCCGATTCGCAGTCGGTATTCGTGCTTTTCGGTCCAACAGGGCGCCGTAGGTGACTCTAAACGGCGGTCACCTCCATCAACTCGGGACCGTTGCTGTATTTGTGTTTTTGTTCTCCAAACCACGATGAGGAGGAGGATGACGACTGAAGTTGGCAAAATAGACACAGACACATAGTAGCCATGACTGCATCGCTGGCTTAAGCGGCAAAATAAGAGTAGACACTCTGTACTCGGCATCGAAGACTGCCAGACAATCTCAACACCTACGGGCCGGGCCTCGGGTCAACCCCTGGCTTGACAGCTATAAATCGTGCCTCCTCGAAGTGACGGCTAGCAGTCTAGACAGTAACAGCATCTAAGTGAATCCATCAACCTCACCTCAGAACCGGCCTACCCATCAACACCGCCCAAGTTTCTCGACAGCACAACTGCAGGTTTGCTTTCTATGTTAGTCATTTGTACTCAACCATCGACAAACGTGGGGAAGTCACTCGACTGCCCGATATTGTGAGGAGACACTCATCCCGTGGCCTGACTCGGGTCTAGTATTCATGGGAACTTCTAGCCAAGAGATGTGCACGTCGAAGTATGTCAGATATATATGCGGCTGCAAGAAGGAAATGGAGTTCATCCAATGCAGGGAGCTCCAGGTAACCAACGTGGTGCCTGTCCGAAAACCAGTCCAGTCCGATGAGGAGAAACGATGGTTATGCGGGCTTTATGCGTGGATTCCCACAACCCATATATTCCGGGACAAGTCTTGAGCGATCTCAGTCGTCTAACTTGGGCCTTGGTCAAATGAACGAGAACCGGTCTAAACAAACATGATGATCACAGTCCCAAGCGTGATAGCACAGGAGCAGTTCGATATATGTCCCAGAGGGATGCTGTATTACAGCATATTGCTGGACGGGGGATCTCCCCTCCTATAGCAGCTCTACCAGATGGCCTAGGTCTCACAGACACCATCTAAAGTCAGGCGAATCCGGCCCATCCCTCAGCTTCTCCGTCGGTATATCCGTCGGCCTGACCTTGACTCCTCCCTGCCTCGCATCCCGCCGCTTGTTGTCCCACATCATGTACGCGCCGAACCCGCACGTCAACACGAGCCCGGCACCACCAAACGCCGCCGTCGTCGCCAGGGCGGGTATGTACTTCGGCGCGTCCTTGTTGAGGAAGATATTCGAGCTCACCACGCCCATCATATTCGCCACGGGCACCCCCACGCTCGTCAGGACGACCCTCCTCCCCTCGTGCGCGATATTATTGTTGTATAGCACGTCCAGCAGCACGCTCGGCGCCGAGGTGCCCCAGGTCATCATGAAGCTGGCGAAGTAGGCGACGTGCAGCTGGTGCTGGACGTCGATGGCGGCGTAGATGACCATGCCGATGAAGGTGAACAGAAAACCCAGGGCGACGAACGGGAACCGCAGCCGGGTGTGGTCGCTCGCGAAGGCGAGCACGAGGAGCATGACCGCGCCCGACACGTTAGGCGCGACGGTGTACAGGTTCGTCTTGGTGGGGCTGTAGCCGAGGCGGGAGACGATCTGCGGCAGGAAGAGCGTCACGGACTGCAGCGGCACGCCGAGGCAGATCTCGATGGCGAGGATGACCCACGAGCTGGGCTGCCTGAAGATCTTGAGGCTGTCTCTGACGTCGAGCTTCTCGTTCACGACGGAGGAAGAGTCGATCGCCATGCGCCGGTAGGCCAGCTCCTTCTCCTCCGGGGAGAGGAAGCGCGCTTCCGCGGCGGAGTGGGGTAGGTACCAGAAGGCGAAGATGGAGAAGAGGACCGTCCCGCCGCCTTCGATGGCGAAGAGGTACCGCCAAGATTGGAGGGCGCCGCCCTTGATGTGGAAGACGCCGAAGGCGAGGAGGCCGCCGAATGCGGATGCTATGCTCTGCGCAGCGTAGAAGATGGCTAGGCGACGGGCTAGTTCGCCGCGGCGGTAGAACCTTGTCGCGTGTTAGTGCCTTCGATTCCGAGCCGTCTTTGTTCTTATCGAGTGCAAGACTTACATCGTTTGATAGTAGATCACCAACGGAAAGAATGCACTCTCGCTCATACCAAGAAACCACCTCAGCGCCATAATCCCGCCAAAATTCTGCACACACATCACTAGCAGCGTGACGCTGCCAAAGCAGAACATCATGCAAGGCAGCACCCGACTGGGACCGTACTTCTTCCCCAGCACGCCCAGGAACGGCGCGGTCAGGACGTACGGCACGAAGAAGACGGAGAGCAGGATATTGTACTGGTTCCCCTTCAATCCCAGTGAGGCCTCGAGGCCGGCCGTTTTGGCGTTGCCGAGGTTGGACTTGTCCAGGCTGTTGAAGAGGTACATGATCGCCAGCACAGGGAGGAGACGCAGGTCGAACTTCCAGACCAGCGACCGCTCGGCTTTGGGGTCGATCGTGAGCGGAGCGGAGGCTGCCGGGATGGACACGGAGGAGCGCGTGCTCTGGCTGGTGAACTTCTCGGCTGTGTCGAGGTCAAGGGTCTTAAGTCCTGGGTGTGTGGTCGGCCCCATGTTTTCCTGTATGACGGCCATTGTGACTAGAAAGCGTGGTGTTGAGGAGGCTTGGACAGCCCTTGGCCAAGTGCATAGGCAATGCAACCTTGAGCTGATGGGCAGCCGTCATGCCGGGCGCTGCAGCGTATATAAGAGCCCTGTGGTGGACATCGATGCGATAATTGCTCAGCATTGATGGTAATGGTTACAGCCTTTGAGGCATCTAGGGCGGTGGGCCCCAGCAATGGTTCGTGGCGATCTCCAAGATAAGAAAACCTCTCAGTTGATGTTCGTAAAGAGTGCATCCGGCGTGCGATGGCCATTGGCCGCGGATTCATGCTAATGCGGCCTTATCTCGAACGAAGGATCAGAGGCAAGATTTGCATCGGGGAGAAGCGTCCATCCATCGTCAACGGTAAGGCCTGGCATAGTAGCGCTTATACTATACCTCAGCAGTTACAAAATATGCCGGTTCTCGCTTCGATCAAGGCATGAGATGCGGCCAGCTCCTGGTTGCGGCAGCAAGATTCGGATAAGCTTCGCCGTTGTCAAAAGTATCGAAGCGCCAAGGCCAGCGCCCGGCGGGTTTAGTGATTCCTCTGATCCAGCTGCTGTGTCTGTCGCCCCGAACTGAGCGTTGACTGCGTTGTGACATGGTACTTCAGAGTCGTCCGGATCCGACCACACTGTACAAGTGCCTTGATGAACGGCACTGGAAGCAAAAGTCGCCTGTGTTTGGCAGGAAGTTCCCATGCATGTATGCACTTCAAGAACGTGCGGCAGTCGTCAAACCGACCTAGTTTTCGAGTCTGATATCAGACCATCACTGTGCGACTATGCGATCCTTTGCACCTTCATCGCAAACGTTTGGCACAGGATCCTGTGGTTTTCCTCCCTTTCAATGCGTTCGTAGCTCAGGACAATCAGATCATAATCATGGCCAGAGGTTCCTAGCCAGGCACCTCCACTTTTTGTATCGGCAACGATTCGATGCGTCACAGGATGGTTCATGTTGTCAATCTCTAATGACTCTTGGAAATCCTCACCCTTCACGAAGGTAACGTGGAGGTAACCGTCATGGTCCAGCATGTGCTGAAAGGTGTAGTCACAAGCAAGAGTCACTCGCGACTCAAAGCTCTCACTGGTCGTTGACGGGATGTCCTGCATCGCCTTGTGATATTCTGGCTGCGTCAGGGGGCATATATAAGCCAGTGAGACACCCCGCCCATTAGGGGGTCTGCTGCCGTACTGTGCTCGCGTAGAGGATAATGATGGAGAGTGGACCGTCAAAGGAGCTGAGAGTGACAGCAAAAGTGGCGAGAGAAAGCATACTTGTGCCGGAACGTGTAATCCAAAACGGGCAGTAGTAATGGTCCAGTACGCCATCGAAAAGCCTCTGCCTGCGGCCACCACAAGTTGAGTCAAGCCATCGACCTGTTAGTTCAGACAGAACCTTTTTGCATAGAGTCGTCGAATTTGATCATGGCATGAGCTGACCGACCCATCGAGAACTCCGGGTCCCGTGCAGTCTTACGCAGGTATATCTTATTTTTTAGTTCCTTCATGGTGTGAAGCCATGACCGCGTAGGGTAATACTCGAATGTCCTACAATCCGATCTTTGAAAGTTACGGGCACCTTTGGCTCTTCGCATGGGTACGGTAACCCAGAGAGGCCTGTCGCCTGTTCGCTGGCTGCATTCAATGAGGTTGAGGTTGAGATGTATGTCTTCGGCCCACCATGCTCCAAAGGCTCCTTCAGCAGAAGGTGTGTTGTAAGCTGGGGTGGTCAGCTCCAGCGCGCTTCCGGACACCGAGACTTGGCCATTTTTCGCTTCGACTGGGGCCCTGACATATTTACAGTCTCTGAACATTGAAGGAGATCCTGCGAATGCACCCAATATCGCCTCTTTGTCGTCAGGACCGATATTCCAGGCAAATATGGAAAGGTCTCCGGTCCTCTGAACGACAATTTGCTCCTGGAGGCGTAAGAATGCGGCTGCTGCGCCTTCGCTGTATAGAAGTGGCATATGCATCTAGAAGATACCAAGAAGGCAGTAGGCCATGTCATCGCCACGCGTTGTCACCCGGTGTGCGGCATATGACATTCTCTTTCCAACCGGTACTCTGAAGATATGATTGCATTGTCGCAGCACTTCGGAGTCCACACCAGTGATGTAAGACAGCTCGGACTCTAATGACATCTTGGTGCCTATCAGAGCCCACGAATTATCAAAGAAGTCGATGTTCGACGGGCATATCAGCTTGCAAGAGTCCAGCCTCTCGTGAACCACCTGCATTGGGCGAGCTGCTTTTGAAGATCGGGAGAAGGTTTGGTTGAGTCAGGTGCCGCGAAGTCGGTAAGGTGGACAAAACACACCCTCGAGTTCCTGTACCACTCAAACATGGAGTTGATGGCCTCGCTGAGCTCAGCACTGCTGGACTTATCGATACAGCACGTGTCGACCCAAGCGTGAGAGAGCGACCGTTCTCGGGTCAGGCGACATGTCTCATGGACTTTTTGCCAGCCCTTTTTCAGTTTCGCAGTGCCAATGTCGTCCATATCCTTGAAGAGAATCTCGTCTTCCTCCCACGTGTGTGATAGGATGGCATAACCGGTTTGAGGGGCCGAGGTGACATACTCTAACTCGAAGGTCTGGGTATTGATCAGCCACATGATGCGCTGTTAGGTCTTGTAGAAGCAGTTAAAGATTGCCGTCGACTAAAGCATGAACTTCGCGGCGAGCAGGCAAGGCTGACCCCCTTCATGGATTTAGTTGCTGTAGGACTTGAAAGCTGGATTGATATAGCTGAAAACGTCCGAAATTGTCAATGTCGAACGGTTGACACAAAAATATCATGTGGCGAGCACATCTGTATGTTCCCGCAATCAGAGTTGCGTGACGCGAATGGCGAGCTGCATCAAAGGTGTTCACGTTGTGCCAGGATGAGCAGTGCAGAGTTACGAGCATGATTTGGCACTAAGCTGACATGAGCTGACTGTCGTGGTAATCTCGTGTTGATTTATCAAGCTGACAAGTCGTATACCTAGGTGAGGCAACATGGCGTTACAGCGCAAAGGCGAGGTGGCCCCAGTAGCGGACGTGCTGAGGCCGAGGGTGACCCTAGCCATTACACGTATGCCATGTGTATCTGCATCCCGGTGTCCGTCTCAAACTTCACGGGCACACCCGGCGCGACGAAGAAGATGTAGCCCTCAGAGAGGTCGAACGTCTGCAGCTCCGCATGCATCTTGCCGTGCCCCTGCGTAACGATCAATGTCGCAGGTCCCTCACTGGGCGAAATCTCCTCGCTCTCTCCGGGCGAGAGACTGGTCTTGAGCATGTTAAACTCGCTGATTGGCGGGGCGTAGACCACCGTCTTCCCGTTCTTACTCTTGTCGCTGGGCTTGCTTGGCAGATACACGTCGTCCCTGCTGTGGGCCTTGAACGTCAACGTGTCGCAGAACATGTCGATGTTGTTCCTGTCCGCCGGAGGACAAAAGCCCGAGTTGAGCACGTTGTTGCTGCGCGCCATGCACTCGACGATGTTGCCGGACAGGTACGCGTGGATGCCGTCCGCCGGGATGTAGATGGCGTCTCCGGGACCGAAGACCATGAAGTTCATGCATGTGAGCGCCACCAGGTTGCCCGGATCCTTTGCGCCGTATTGCTCCTGTAGCCGTGGCAGGAGGTCGAGGATGTAGGCTGCGTCACCCAAGTCGGACTTGGACACCTTGGACAGGCCCTCCTGCGCCTTCTGGATGGTTGCCTCGTCTGCTTTCAGGATGTTGCGGGTTACTTCACGCAACGTGTCGTCCGTCCATTTGTCTGTGCCTTGTGGCACGAACTGTCGTAAGGGTTCCAGTTTGAAAAGGGGTTCAATCTGGGCCAACGGCTTGAAACCTGCGAAGGTCTCGAACTTTGACAGCGCCACTGCAATCTCAGGCTTGTGGTTGGGGTCAGTGAAGTTTTCCGGGTCCTTCTCATGCAGCTTGGAGGCCAGCTCCTTGTTTGGGTGGATCTGGAGCGGGAGTGCCTTGGCGATTGAGAGAATCTGTCCCATGTCAGGATCAACGTACCTGCCAGAGCACGAAGAATGGGAATGACCAACCTTTGGCAAGAACGGCAGCTGTCCATCCATCTCCTTGATGACCTTCTGGCCCAACAGCGCCTCCTTGTCCCCGTCAAGTGCATCCTTTAACAGTTCACCTGTCTTGGCAATCCTGGCCGGATAGTCTGGATAGTCGCCAAACCACATCTCGGAGTACGGTTGGTCCTCCTTGATCTCGAAGCCCGTCCCTGGTGTCTTGGAGCAGAGCTGGGCTGCCAGAGACTGGCTGCCCTTCTTTCCCCATGGGAAGTCATTGCAGCTTCCGCTGAGCTGGAAGACCTTGAAACCCATTGCGGCAGAGCGTTACGCAAGAGTTGTGGTGAGTGGTGATTGTTATAGTTGGGACGTCGTCTGGCAGTAAAGCCGTTTGGTTTCACGGGTACGACCAGAGGTGTATGTCTCTTCAAGCGTTCAGCAGCAGGTCAGATTGATCGAGCTATGGTATGAAGATAATCGTAAGCTAGCAGGTATTTACGCACTGCAACCGCAGTGACAGATGGATGTCGTCACAAAGAGCTTCAGAGAAAGCTGGTGTGGGGCTCCATTGACACCCGACCTTTCCGCCAATCGCCGGCATGACGTGCTCTCCGGCGCCGTTGTGGGGCCGTCCCTCCGGTCGTCCGTCCGTCCCGTCCCTTCGGTAGCGCGGCCGGACAACTGGTTTGAGGGTACCTTGAAACGTTGACTCTAGCAACTCCAACAGTGCCGAAACTGCAAGATTCTTATTATCGAATTGGCGCAGCTTTCTCTGAGCCCATTCAAGAAACGACACGATATCATGTGGGACGCGATCTGCACATGACAAGGGTTAGGAGCCGTGACGTCACATGCTGAAATGTGGAGGAAGCAGCCCTTTCGGGTCTTGCCGTTCTCTTCTGCACCTCTACTCTTGAGCACTGTCACCATGGGAAAAGCCCGTGTCATTTCTAGTAGTCTTCAGAAGCAAGTCAGCTTGGAAGTTGAGATACATGCTAACAGACGTATCCGTCCCTGTTGTCCCTCGCATCGAGCCATGATTCTAGTCTTGATCTTTGTCAGGCTAAGCGCTCGGGAGCTGCGTCACTGCCCGTCGTGCCTCTCCACATAACGGCGAAGAGCAAAAGCCAGTGATGTCATCCAGCATTCAGGGTCTCAGCTGAAAAGCGCCGTCGCATGCCAACCTCAAAACAGTAAATCTCAAGTTACATCCTAAAGCCAGGACCCCCTATAATAGATGTTGTTTCCAAAGATTCCGCTCCCACTGAAACTGTAAACTTGGCGATCATCTAGATCCATCTCAGATCTCAATCTCACCACACCACACAGCCGGGATGGCGGCTGCGGACATCAACATGGAGGTCAAGGACCCTTCGCAGGACCGCGCACCTGTCTCCGGGGACAGCGGTCCCGGCACGGGCCTCAAGGACCTGCTCCCGCTGCCCTCAGACACCGACCCAGTAACCGATCCATACAAGAAAGAGACGTCAGCGACACTGATGGACGACCCGACGCTATCACATGCACTGGCGAAGGATGACCACGACATCAAGGGCCTCGCGCAGCAAGACCACGACCACGAAGTACTCGACCTGGGCTGGAACGAGAAGAAGCAGAACATCATGCGCCCTCTCGTGGGCGGCATGGACAACGAAACGCTATGGATGTTAATACGCCGGTTTGACAAGGTGAGTGTCTACGGTGCCGGGATATCAACCCAGCAGTCCAGCTAACAGGGGACTCCCAGCAAATATACCACGTCAAGACCACCCCCTTCCAACCGCCCGGCGGCCTGGACCTCAACATCGCCGACGACGAGGAGTTCTCGCCCGATAAGCTGCGGACGTCCATCGAACGCTTCTACATGAACATCGTCGTCAGCATAGTGGGCGTCATAAACCACATCGCCCGACTCCGGTCGTGGCGCGAGAAGAGGCGGACCGCCGGCTTCTGCGCTGCCTACTTCATCGCCTGGGCCTTCGATTTCGTGGTGCCACTTCTCAGCGCGACACTTATCGCTCTGATCGTATATCCGCCGTCCCGCACATTCCTGTTTCCGCCTGCACCCCTTGCGCTCGTAGACAAGAACACCGGGGGCGTGCAGAAGCCGGCGGCCGGCGTGCTCGGCAGCCATGACAGCGCAACTGGGGCGCCTGAGAACCACAAGGGCGAGGCGGTCGAGAAGGAGGCTAGTAACTTCGTCGACGGCATTGCAGCTGTTGCTGTTAGTAGTGCCACAGGTACGCGTAAGTAATCTCCGCATGCTGTGATGGAGTGAGCTAACCACCGGTTACAGCTGCTGGGGATATCCCGAGTCAGAAGGAAAAGACCGACCGAACAAAGAAGCCGCTGGAGACCATCATGTGGTCCAAGATGAAACCTATATCGCACGGCATGAACGACGTAATCGACACCTGGGAACGGTTTGCCAAGTATGTGTCCCTCCAGTCCCCTTTGCATGACCGACCCGCGAGACTAACCTGTATCAGCGCCCTCTCCCCAATCGCACCCTTCCCGGAGAACACCTACCGCCTCCGACTCGCAGGCCTAGTCCTACCAATCTTCATCGCCTCCCTCTTCGTCACTTCGTACATGTTCGTGAAGGGCGTCACCTTCGGCATCGGCTTCGGCTTCTTCGGCGACCCCGTCATCTCGCGCGGCCTCAAGTGGCTGAACACGGCCTACCCCAACTGGCAGAAGCTGCTCGAGCTAAGAAAGCAAGTCCACGCCCCCTTTCACTCCTCTGCTCGGATGCATGTGAGCTAACAAAGACGTGTCCAGCACCCTCCTCAAGGGCGTCCCCACCAACGCGCAGCTGACCCTCACCCTCCTCCGCATCGGCGAGGCCCACAACGCGCCCATCCCCCCTCCGCCGCGGATCGACGAGCCGCCACCACAGAAAGCCGCCAAACTCACCGAAGGCGACCTCGGCGCGACGGGCGGCGGCAACGGCCCCCTCGACGCGACCGACGCCGAGATCCACGCGGCGATCCGCAACGACCCGTCCGCGGAGATGACCACCACGGGCGACCCGGACATCGACGCGGCCAGGGAACAGCCCAAGACCGGGCCGGTGAAGGGCAAGCGCATCCCCAAGATCATCGACTTCTTCCGCGGCGTGTCCAAGGGCGCCGTCCGGACCGTCGTGGGCGGGGACCACCTCCGCGCGAAGGTCACGGGCGCGCATGCCGCCAAGGACCGGTTGGGCGCCATCCCCGCCGACGGCGAGGCGCCCGTCTCCGGGCCGGTCGAGTTCAAGGCGCGGTATGAGGGGAAGAAGGGCCACGTTTACATCACCAAGAAGGCGACGATACCGAGCATCGGGTTCTGCGTCCGGGAGAGCCGGGAGCTGGTCGGCGGGCTTGGGGAGGAGAAGGAGCAGGTCGACCCCGAATGGAGCGTGGCGATCGCGGATATAGTGGAGATGAAGAAAGTGGGCGGGTACGGGTGGAAGGCGAAGCTGGTTGTCGGGTGGTCGCTGGGGAAGGAGATCAATGACGGGCTGGAGATCGTGACGAGGGACGGGAAGAGGTACAAGATTACTGCTATGCCGCTGAGGGACGAGCTGTTTAATAGGTTGGTGGCGATGGGTGGGCAGAAGTGGGAGGCTTGGTAAGGGGGGCCGGATACGGCGATAGGGTAGATACCCCAACGAGGTGGATACAATTCCTATTCTGGAGTTGTCATACAGCGGCCCGACAGACCTGTTTCGCGCCCCCTCATTGTTGTTTTTGTTATCTGACTTGGTGGCTGCCATTCACATTGCGACAAGCCTCTTGTGTGCCGTGCAGTTGTCGGATGGTCTCGGCTGTCATCTGGCAATCCTTAGCCAGCGGACCACTCGACATGACTTTGACGCGGCAGAGCAGCCCGATGCCTGCCACCTGTAAAGATAGGAACAACCTGAACCTCGACGAGCCCGTTTGCAGCGACGATGGAAGCAATGGTAGTATCCTGTAGTGAACAGAGCGAGAGGACGTTGTCGGGTCCATGTCTGAGTGCCATCTGTTTTGTTTCTTCCACGCTGGTCGCCGTAGCAGGAGCCAGCCCCGGAGCGGCGTCGTCACACACGGCTTTGTACACACAGGCAATCGGCACTGGGAAATCCGGATCGATCCCGAATGCCATTACGACGCACTCTCCAGTTGTTGACCTTCGCGTGATCGTGCCCCAGACTCCCTGGCAATTTATTCGAAAGGAAGGTCGAATAGGCTCCGCCATCGATGATTCGAGTGGCTCTGGAGGACGCCCGGTCGTGCAAATTGTGGTTTCAAAGGGCTCCTGGAATGACGGTCCATGCAACTTGAGGAAGAACCCGCCGAGTCTGCGAGAGTGATGCGGCTTGTATATTCGTGGGATTTGCTGTATGATGAGGTCGGACGCCGGCGTATGGGCCGGACCGAGCTTCTGATCAACGAGGTAGGTGACGTCCGGCCGGACCCGGATGTACAACGCATGTTCTGCAAGCAGTCTTTTCAGCTGGATGGCATATCGCCGAGGATATTGGTAGTCCCATTCGTCTCGGTAACTAAGTAGCGCCAGGTACTCGTTTGCCGGGTCATCCGTGTCGACTGGTGGTTGAGTATGGAGATTCTTGGCCTCGAGCACAGGTATTTAGCGGAAGACGGGTCTGAAGTCCAACATGTTGGAGAATTCTGCGGGAAGCCTTGCGAAGAGACCCCTATACCAACCGCTGCCCGGTTGCCGCGATGGCTGCCTCCAGGCGAACAGCGTGTGATCATCCGACTTCTTGGAGATCTCCTCCTGCAGGCGCACGAATGCTTTTGACTTTTCCCCCTACAGCAGCGGCATGTTGACGCCAAAGATGCCTAGGAGGCAATACGCCATGTCTTCCGCCCGTGTTGTCGACCTCTTAGATACCCAGGACATCCGCGTGGACACGTAGGTCGATGATATGGACTCCTCAAACGACAATATCTCTTTACTGATGCCCGTAATAACGCTGAGCTTCTCGGAGATGTCAGACTTGTCCGCCAGGTATTCCCAGTCCTTCGAGTAGAACCAGAGATTGGACGGGGTAAGCAGCTCTTGTAGTGTCTAGCCCCGCGTAAACTATCTGCTCGACGCAAACTCGTCGACAACCAGCAGGCTTTCCCAAGGCGTGTGTATGCTATTGATGTCGCCGTCGTAGACATCACCGACATCAGCCAGATACGCTATGCAGACTTCGGCCTTCTGATACCAGCGCATCATGGAGTTGATGGCTTCCGACAGCTCGGCGCTGCTGGTCTTGTCAATACAGCAGGTATCGATCCAGATATACCCGTATCCCATGCTCGCAGCCACCTCGGCCGCCTTGCAGATCTTATGGTAGCCGGCCTTTGCCATGCAGAGGGAGGTATAGTTGTCTCTTGGCTTCGGGACGCCATTCTCGATCTCTAGCGGAGTAGAGATCTTGACCATGTCCTGGAACGTGATCTCTTCCTTCCCCCACGTGTGCGACAAGATGGCGTATCCTCTGTTGGAGCCCCCAATATACTCCTTCAGCTCCCAGGTCGAGGTGTTGATGAGTCTCATCTTGTTGGGGCAGTGATCAGTGTTAAGAGGACAGAACAGTAGAGGGGCGGAAACTTGAGCGGAAAATCCGTGTCAGCTCGGAGTTGCAGCTCCTCGAGATATGAGATGAGGTTCATCGGGCAAAATCAGGCAGCTGCGCAGATACTGGAAGGCTGCACGTGCGGATGAGGGGGCGTAGCCAATGCAGGTTGATGCCGTCTCTTGCCAATATCTTAGGACGACGCCCCCACGCAAGTGCAGTGCCCGATAGGCACACTCGAGATCCAAGCCTCGTTGTCCCGTCTGCATCCACGTCTTTTGGTTTTCGGTGTCACAATTCGGTTCGGGGGCTGGAGCTGCGGCCTCCACGAGCGGATGCTACACCACACTCGCCTTCAGCAGTTTCATGGCAGGTGAACATGACATAAGACTTTATCATAACCGCTGCGACACTCAGACACCAGTTCCCCCTCACTTTTTCTGCTTTGCTCTGCTATGTCAAAACAGCAAGATTTTCGGTGCAATTTATGCACTTGAAGCGTATTTTCCGCAACAGCGCCTACATGCGCGGGCATGAAAATAGCATCATTCGAATGCCTCGAGCAAGGGCTTTCTAGCGAGCCTATTGCGCGGCCCTAGAGAGCAATGGCGCGCGATATGCCGTTACCGGGCCAAAGCAGTAAAAGAAATGCCAAGAAATACCGCATTCTTATACGTTAAAGCGATATCATCTCTTAACCTTGGCGCGGTATCGAGAATCGCGCGCAAGTAGTATCACTAGAAACGTCTCTTCTAGAGCCTTGGAGTAATACTATTTTCATACCCGCGCATGTACGCGCTGTTATAGAAAATACGGTTGAAGTGGTAGACTGATCACAATCTGCAAGCCTCTTCACATAGTCGAGCATTCACTAGCGCGGTCTTGGTAGGCGAAATGGTGTTTGAAGCGTGGCAGCGGCCCTTGGCGCGACTCCACGGCCCGTGGATCACCGGGCGAGGTGGCTCATGGCGATGTGAGATTGGCCTGCCGACCAATGGCCTCGCGTCTAGGCTCGGAACGGGGCCGAACCAGCGGTCCCTTTCGGGGAGCTGAAGCTTCAAACTATGGGATGCAAAAGCGGCACCTAAAGATAAGTGATGATGTTGGGTATTCTCCCCCGGTCGCAAACGCGCACGCGGTAGCAGTCAGAACTCCCCGGTGCCGACTGCCCAGGCGCCCTCTATGCCCCCCTGAGCTGAGAGAGCCAAGCTCCGAGGAAATGGCGTGGCTTGAAGCTGAAGATTGAACAAGTGGGTTTTGGCTTGCCGGGCGGCCGAGGCCTTTCTCACCCTTGACTCGGTTGGGTGCGTACAAAGGCGCCACAGACGGGGGCCACTTCGATTTGCTAGTCTCGTCAACTAACCTTAATCAGATGGGTTGGCGTCTTGGCAAGGGGGAGGATAAATGATCTGATACGTAGTAAGGTAAAGCGAGACGGACCTTCGGGGTACCTTGATACCTTAGGAAGGTGATCAACTACTGTCAGCAACAATGCATTCATTCTTCAAAGGGACTTTGAGGGTCCGCCCTTCGGCAGCCACAGACAGTCGTCCTGGTTGCGAGTCTTTGGTCGATGCGAATGCAGTTGCTAGCACAAGTTATCAACTCGTCGATCAGGGTCCCTTGGCAAGCTTTGGTAGCGCTTGCTTGGCGTGCTCGACAGCGGCCGTGCCTATCTAGTAGGGCACCCTTAACCCCATCTTGCTAGGTCGGTAGATAGGAACCGCCGGGCACACCGGGTCATCCGCTACTGCCACGCCGTCCCATTTGCACCCCAAGCGAAGGTGTCAAAAGACGGCTAGATAACCTCCCCCGGCTCCCCTGCTCCCCTTTTCCTCCCCAAAGTGACTTCCCAGTCACTTTGCGTGTCGCCCAACGCGCGGTGCTCACGATGATTGTTGACTTCACCTTTATTTTCTCTTCACCTCGCCAGCTGTTTGTCATGCGGTAGTCGCGCAAGATCTCGTTCTGGTCCCCGCGCAAGCGTGGTCACCACCAGTCACCAGTCAGGCAACCGCCAAGATGTTCGTTCCCAGCATATCGTCGCGCATGGTCTGCACCATGGTCTTCCTCGCCGTGGTGCTTTTGATCACCGCCACGACCTACCACTTGGGCCTCGCCGACGACCTCCTGGAGTCGGCATCATGGACTCAACCCGATAGCATCGCCCGCCCACCGCCGCCGCCGCCAGAAGATTTCGATGGAGGTGAAGGAGGAGATCACAGCGTGATATCGACTGGGTCCAAACCTACTAGTTCCGTACCTGCACCGCTGGTGGGCCCCAAGGTCATCGGGCTAGTCTTCTATGGCCGCAGGGAGTTGGTGAGGGTTCTAGATTGCTATCTGAAGGTCCGTCTATCTCCTCCCTCGCGCGTTGCAGGCACCAATTAGCAGGGGCTGACCTTGTTCCCAGCGAAACCTCAGGGCGAACGGTGGCATCCTGGACGAGGTCATCTTCGCCATCAACACCGACAACCAAGATGACCTGGCCTATCTCGAAGAGCTCCTCGAGACTCATCCCAGCTACACCAAGCATGTGCCCTCGGGAGCATACGAGGTTGGAAACTGGTGGTTCAGCAACTGGGAGGCGGTGTCTGATCGCGACGCTATCTACGTCAAGATCGACGACGACGTGGTCTTTATCGGAGATGACACGGTAGCGACCATTGTCAAGCGCCTCTCCGACAATCCGCAGTACTTCGCAGTCTCAGCCAACGTCGTGAACAACCCGGCGCTGTCCTGGGTGCACAATAGGCTGGGCGTGTACGAGCCCTACTGGCCGGTATGTCCCTAGCCCTCGTTTTAGCCGCCCCTCCCTCGTTCTTCCCAGACATCCACGCAAACAGGTTACTCACCGACTTGACGTCCCACAGGAGGTGCAGAAGCCCCTCCCACAACCCGCACGTTCGTGGCGCGCCTCTGAACTCCCCTCGTACAACGGCCCACCAGCGGGTCCGGAAGGTTTTGACCACGAAGGGTCTACGCCCGCACCGTACGAAGGCCACCGCTGGCTGCCGGTGCGACTCCAACCAGGAGAGACCTATGACATGAGGCTCACGCCAGCCAATACCCTGACATACGACGCCTTCGGACCCAGCCTGCACAACTGGGCCGCCGGCGCGCAGACGCACTACTCCTTCCTCCAGCACCTCGAGCAAGGGAACACGGCCAAGTACAAGTTCGACACGTGGGACTACCAGTACGAGCGTCTGTCGATCAACTTCCTCGCCCTGCGCGGCAGCGACATCCTGGACGTCTTCCCGTTCCCGGAGCAGGACGACGAAGGGTATCTCACCACCGTCAGGTCCAAGGAGCTGGGAAGGCACATCATCGTTGATGGGACCGGGCTCGCGGTGCACTTCGCGTTTGGGCCTCAGCGTCACGCGCACGACGAGAGAGGCCTGGCGTGGACGGATGCGCTGTCCAGATATGCGGCGTATGCGGAGGAGAAGGTCTGTCCCTTCCCGAATAGGGCGGGTACGACGGTGCCATGAGGGGCCAAAGTAGGTTAAGAAGTCTGTCGTATGACATAGACACGAGTGTATGACCAGCGCAGGTAGTATTTCGGGGGCCATGAGGATGCAGCGATACCTCTTGTAAATGCTTAAGCAATGACGCTACCCAACAATCGGCCGCAAACCGGCATATAAGTCTAAAATCCTGTCGTACTCAGCATGCCGTGACTCCCTTGTACCTTCGAAGCTTCATTAGGCGAGACCGCTCTCCAGGAGCTGCTCGGAGTCGGTACGACGTTACCGGCAAAACTGCTCCCCTGCCGTGGTATATCCGCAGAAATTGCCCGAGTTCAAAGCTAGGGTGTCAACTGCAACATGAATAGGTCACGGGCATAAAGTGATGTTGGCGCTAACAAAATCCTGCTGACCCGAGATCCTGTGATCGAGTTATGAACCGAGATGCAAGGGACGATCCGCTAATCCCTGCCGCCGGGCTGCTCACATGCGCTAAACTTTGGGGGCCCCGGATTCGGTCTGCTTCCTTTCAACCTTAATCCAACCTAACCAGGCCTTTGATTTTCCATTTGATTTGCGTGTACATAAACTTGCTCGTTTTCTTCGTCACAGCTTGGAGCTGGCTTCCTTTCTGTCGCTCAATCAGCTATTGCTCTTGATTATCAGTGATCGGTCAATTTGGACGGATGCCGCTGTTGTCGATGGCCCATTCCAACGCCGTTCATTCCCCGCATTCAGACATACAGTTGCCCCTTTCTTGACCAGGGCTGGCGCCCTCCCTTCTGTAGCTATGAAACTACGACGGCTTACAGCCGTATTGCTCTCAGCAACACGCTTCACAGAGATAATAGCTGCTGATACACGTGACTACACCTCTGCACTCAAAATACTATCAACAATAGCTGACATTCGCCAGTTCTACCCCTGGTTTTTGACCCCCTACCCGTCGGCTCCATCAAACCGCTAGGATGGCTGCGCGGCGAGATGCGAACCATGGCCGAGGGGCTCGCGGGTCACGAGCACGACTTCTACGACTTCGTCCGCGACTCCCGCTGGCTCTCGGCCACGGGCGAAGGCAGCGACTACAGCGGCCTGAATGAGGCGCTGCCCTACTGGTTCAACGGCCTGGTGCCGCTGGCCTACTCCCTCGATGACGACCACCTCAAGGCCCAGGTGCACTCGGTCGCCGACACGGTTCTCGCCTTGCAGTCGGCGGACGGGTGGATCGGTCCCGAGGCGGCCGTCGACAGGAACTTCTGGGCCCGTACGCCGTTCTTCCTCGGTCTGACGCAGCTCGCCGAGGCTAATGCCACCTGGGACGGGCGGGTGGTCGAGAGCCTGATCCGCTTCATGGTCCTCGCTAATTTCATGCTGAAGGACGACGGCTCCGGTTTCACGCGCTGCTCTGCGAATGCTGACTGTCGGTGGGGACAGGTCCGGGTTGCGGACTTGATCTTGACCATCCAGTGGTTGCTGGATAAACATCAGTCTGAACTCCGGTCTAGTGTGGTTGACATGCTGTGGGAGAATATGCGAATGTTCAACGACCAGAATCCGTACAAGTGGGATGCTTGGTACCAGGAAGGTACTTACCCGCAGGTGGTGAGCGATCCCACGCCGGGAAATCCAGACTTCCCCTATATGCATGGAGTCAATATTGGACAAGGTCGGTTGCTACGTTCCCTTTGTCGTCATCAGTGGTGCTGACGCTCGGCCAGGTCTGAAAGCATCTGCCATACTGCGCCGCTTCACCAAGGACGACTCCCTGGTGGACGCAAGCATGCGAGCCGTAAACTGGACTTTCACATACCACGGTGCTCCATCCGGAACAATCCTTGCAGACGAGATCATCCGCGATCTCAGCCCTCATACAGGCAGCGAGCTGTGCACCGCTGTTGAGACAGCATACTCGCTGGCCTACCTCTACCAGGCTCTCGGTGACAACTACTACGCTGACAGAGCCGAGCTCGCCATCTTCAACGCCCTCCCCGTCATGCTGACCGCCGACACCTGGGCGCACCAGTACATGGACCAAGTCAACCAACCCTGGGCGACCCCGAACTCAGACGGCATCTTCACGACCTCTAACAGCGGCGTGGCGACGTCCTACGGGCTGGAACCCGAGTACCCCTGCTGCACGGTCAACTTCCCGCAGGGCTACCCCAAGTTCCTCACCCACAGCTGGGCCAAAACCTCCTCCTCCTCCTCCTCGGGCCTCGTGCACATGCTCCTCAGCCCATCCACAGTCACCACCACCATATCCGGCCACACCGTCACGGTAAAATGCGACACGGACTACCCCTTCTCCAACGCCCTGACCTACACCGTCGACTCGCCCGTCCCCTTCGACCTCCACCTCCGCATCCCCTCCTGGTCCGCCTCCAACACCTCCCTAATCGTCAACGGCGTCCGCCAAGCCGTCTACTCCTCCTCCTCCAAGGGCAACACCCGCGCCGTGCCCCTCCCTCCAGGGCACTCCACCGTCGTCCTCATCCTCGACCTCTCCCCCCGCGCGGAAACTCGGAAGCACACGGGTAGGATATCCGTCTACGTCGGCAACCTCCTCTACGCCCTCGACGTCGGCCTAGCCGCCACCAGCACCCCGCCGCACGCCTACACGGACCCGCACGGCGCGGGGATGACGGACATCCCCTTCCCGCAGGTGAGGGACTACTACCTCGACCACGCGAGACCGTGGAACGCGGGTATCGACCCGACCACCCTAATATACCGCGGCTTGGGTGCCACGAGGGGGGCGACGCTTGATACGGGAGTTTTCGACTACGCGCGCACGCCGACGAGTGTGGAGGTCCGGGGGTGTCTGGTTGAGTGGGGCTTGTATCTGGGGAAGACGCCGCAGGACGGGCCGGAGGGTAGGGGGTGCCTCGAGGGGACGGTGCAGGGGTTTAGGATGATTCCGTTCGGGGCGGCGAAGCTGCATATGGCGGAGGTGCCGGTTGTGGATCTAAAGGGGGTGAATGGGGGGGATGTGGGGGTGGTGGTGAATGTGGAGATGGATGGGATGGGGGAGATGAGTGTTGGAACGGATGGTGGGATGGGAGCGTCCGTCTCGGGGCTGGGGATGCCGATGCAATCTGTCATTATGGCGTAAGGGTATCATGGTTGTTAGGATCTAGGAGAGGTTCGGTTTGGATTCGGGGGTTGTCGTCTGGGTAGCCATCCTTCGTATCATGGGAAGCGTTGCAAGAGATGCGGAGTCTGCTTGGGTATGGGTGATTCTGGCGTTGTCCCTGGTTTATAAGCATTGCATTGAGACCTTGGTTATACAGCTCATGCTTGGCGGCGAGCCATGGGCGGCGTAGCGCCAGGAAAGGGCCAAAGTTGGCGTCCACTTGCTTACATGTTAACAGAACTATGATTACCAATTATAAAGCAGTGTTTCCGGTTTCGAGATAACTTTACCAGCCTATGGCAGCTGTTTTGTCTGGGGTGAATAGAAATTATACATACCTTATCCATGACATCGGGAAGGTATGCGTGGGTCTCACTAAGCAACCCAAGCACCAAGCACCATATCATCCTTGCCGTGCAACCACATCCATCGCTCACCCATTTTCTCTCACAATACAAGATCTACCTAATAAGCAGAACCCTTTACCCCTTCTGGACAGCCCAACCTCATCAAACCGACCATGACTCTCGACGCTGTCCCCTACCCCGAAAACTTCTCCCCGGAAGAGGGCTGCGCCCTACAGGTCACGATCCGAGTCGCGCCAGGCGACGTGGACGCCTGGTTCTCGGCCTTCAGGCCCGTGTGGGAGGCGTGCGTCGCGGAGGAGGAGTGTACATTCTGGGAGATGTATCGGGACCCGGACGATCCGGGGCTGTTGACTTGGATTGAGCACTGGTGAGTTCTTGCTGCTTTCATTTTCTGGCTGCACGAAGATTCGGCGGGGGATATTGATGGGGAGGAGAAGGCCGATGAGATGGGAAGAATATGAGGGAGAGGAATTGGAGGCGAGGATAGCCGGGAAGCATTGAAAGGGTCTCGAGGTCGGGCTTAAGCGGTGGGATAACTCGAGAAAGGAGAGGGCTAACGCCGCGGGAATGAATAGGAGCAAGAACCCCGAGTGGATGGTCAAACACCAGTTGACGAAGGAGTATTACGCCGAGTACTTCAAGGTTACCGAGGCTATGTTTCTGCAGCCGAGGGAGATAAGGTGGCTGAGACGCGTGTCCGGGTATTCTGCTGGTAAAAGGGAGTGAGACCCGGCTAGGCCGAGATGGGAGTGAAAGGAGAGAGCTTATGAGAATGAGCGCATGGGTGTCGGAGCATAGGGCGATGGGACGTCTGAAACCGGACTCTTATAGCCCAGGGAGAGATGTCGACAGTTTGGTAAAGATCGATTTATTGATAGCTATTCTTTTGAGGGGTGAAGATTCTGCTAATGCCCTGGTTGATTACCGTGTCCCGCAGTTACAGGCAAGTGTAAGGCTCCGAAGCAGATCATGATCCCACAGACGCCAACTGACATGGAAAGCCAAGCCCGGCTACCTGTGTATTCGCAGACTATGTCTGTCCATTAGACGCACCCGACGTCCCGTCCCTGCACCTATGCACCACCAACACGTCCGCCTCGGTGTCGATGTTGTAGTTCCCGCCACTATCGGTGATTCGGACACTGCCGTACAGCGTGAAGCCAAAAGCCTCAAGAGTCTCAAGCAGCTTGAGCACTATGACACGGGTGTCAACGGTGTTGGTACCATGTGGTTCCCATGGGTAGCCCCGAAATTTGATTTTCAGGCGAGACGCTGTGATCTCGTGCCTTCGGACTCTAATGCCAAAGCATTCGACCAAGGCCGCGGCCAGCTCGGGAGGAGGGAAGCCTACGACCTTGAGTTTGTTGTCGCGATCGAAAGATACGACGAGCCAGTCCCAGGGTGGCGGTGGTGGGGATTGACGCCGGAATAAGAGCGTGTCTGCCATCATATCATCAGCAACATATTCTTGTTGGCCCTTCTAGTTTAGCGGCGCCGGGGAAGCCAACCCACCTTTGTCTCTCCACTTGGTCACCTTGATAGGGGCCTGCAGCATCCATCCACGGTTATACAGGCCTTCCAGTAGCCGTTGGAGAAGTAAGCATGCGACATCATTCCCAGACCTGGACCTGAGCCAGGGTCTGCCCTCGAGACGGATCTCCTGAGACTGTCCGTAGGTGCGGACATTCTGGATCGACGCTCCGCCGATGGCATCCTGCACGGCCGCGAAATCCCCCTCGCGGAAATTGACCAAGCGAATCCGGTCGGTCATTGAGAGAAACACATGCAAACTTCATGGGGAACGCGTGAGGGGTCTCGCAAGTGGCATTTTTGGATTCTTTGGTTGCTTCCGCCGGCTTCATCATTCCGGGGGCGTCTGGCTGAGTTGCTGCCCGGCCCATTGTGGTCAACGTAGACTGTGCGGCCTGGCGTCGCACAGGAGCCGATCTTTGGGTCTGACTTGGAGCTGGAGACTGTAGTTTGCAAGTGGTGGTGCGGAAATGAATGGAGAGGTGTGGGGGTTTGGGGATCCGAGTGATTCTAGTACACGGCTGGATGCCCTTATATGTTCTTTTGGGTTGGGCCACTTCGGCGACCTGACGCCTTGGAGACCTCCATTGTTCATGTCCGTTTCCGACTTGACATACGGTTTGATGATGTAAAATGAACGCAGATAGTGCTCTTCTTTGCGGGCTTTGCTTCTTTTGCGTGAGTTTGAGGGTTTCAGAGTTCAGACGAACGCCGGCTCAATCTTGAAAGAAATATCAACGTGCATCCGAACAAACGCCCTCAACTTTTTCTCAGAATGCCAAAATCGTAACGATCAGTCTATGGTTGATGGCTATCCACGTGCGATATTTCAGAAACAGCGGCGTTATTTCAGATCCTAACAAAATTCGCCGACACACGAGTTGCCCGAGTCCACAACCGCTTGGGGGTATAAAACCACGTAAAGCCTTGAAATACTGTATAAATTGGACTCAACCAAAGCTGAAGAACATGAAAGCTGAGGCCAAGTGGAAGCCGTTGCTTCCTAACTTACTCCCAAAACCTACAGGTCTACAAGACGCCCAACACTTCCTCTCCCAACACCACTCAACCCTCCGATTCAACGCTACGGCGAAACGGGCACCGCAACCAGAGTTATCGCCACACAGTCAAAGTTATCCGGCCGCGTCACGGGCCCGATATACGCGAACCCGAAGCCGCAATACCCGAACTTCTGGGTGCCGGGGGCGAGCGCCTCGTCCTGGCACACGAGGATGTCGGTGACGGGCGTGACGACGCAGCGCAGCCGGGGCCGCGCGTTGGCCACCTCGTCGGGCCGGTCCCAGATGATGATCTGGGCGTAGTTGTTGGGCTGGTTGAACACGTAGGCCCAGTAGTAGTCCTCGTATCCGGGGGGCAGGTAGGAGCGCAGGAAGCCGTCCGGGTCGATGTAGAACTGCACTGCGTCGGCGGTCGTGGCGGCGTTGAGGTTGAAGGCGGAGCACTGCCGCGGGTCGGGGTTGACGCTCGGGCAGGTGAAGAATTGTAAGGCGGCGTTTTGGGGCTTCGATTGAGTTGTCGGCGAAGGGCGCGATGCCGGCGTCGGCGACAAAGACCCAGAAGGGGCCCTGGGCGAAGGAGGTGGCTGTCGCGACCTCGGTTGCGACGGTTGTTGTGAGGGTCTCCGTCGAGACCGTTGTGGTGGAGGATTCCCTTAATGCCGTTTCGGTCTCGGTCTGAGTCGAGGAGGTGACTGAGACGGTAGTTAGGGTCGTCGTCGAGGCGGTGCCCGACATGATGACGCTGCGGGTGACGCCTATGCAGGCGCAGGCGCTCTCGTACGCGGCCTCGTCTGGGCAGAGTCCCTGGGCATAGTACGGAATCCTCCTCTCAAGGGCGCGTTTCATCTTTTTGGCCTTGCGTCCCAGCCCGCCTGGCAGTACGGGTAAGGTGGCCGTTATTGATGTTGTCATCTGTGCCGTCTAAGGTAGGGGATGTCAGTTTGGTTTGTCTTGATATCGATTGAGGAACTGTGAAACACTTACCGATTGCTCAGTTGCAGTAGCTGTCCCGTCAATGACTGTCGTGACAGTGACACTCTCAGTCTCGGAGACGATGAAATCGGTGTAGGTTGTGGAGTACTCCGTTCTGGAAGAGAGGCTGTCAGCATGGCAGGCGTTATGCTGCAGACAGAACGTGTGTGTCCACTTACGCGAGGTCAGGTGTGGTTGTGGTAATGAAGTACGAGGAGCAGTCATCCTTGCCTTATCTGATACAGGAACACTCCGCCGTCAGCGAGACAGCTGTGGGTTGGGAGCATATTAGTCACCGTGGACATGAGAGATTAGATCTTGCAACCCACCGTTGAAGCAGGCGTCTTGCACACATGGTGCTCTGTTCTGGAGGAGGGCTGGACGTGTCGGCATTGGTGCATATTCTATGGCGGCGGCCCCTAACGCCGCAGCGGCTAGAAGGGCACCCGAGTATAGCTTCATCCTTATGGCTGTTGAAGAGCGTTCAAGAGGCACTAGATCAGCTTCCTGCTTGTAGGCTGATGCCAGGTATGGATAAGGCAGAAGCTAGGAAGGCGGCTGCTCAGCTAGTCAAGCGGAGACAGATGGTTGCCATGGACCCCTTTTATATGTACGCATTATTGCAGCGGTAAATCCGCCCCTTGGCCGTGTTGTAAGTCCATCCATCGTTTGTGCTGGGAGGTGAAATCGAAGGGGCGTCTGAGCCTGATCATACGGCACTGCATCGCTTCACTTTGGCCAACATCTTAGAGTCCAGACATGAACAGAAATGCTGTCACATTATGCTTCTCAGACTCCTTTGACCCTGAATGTGTCAGGAGGCCAAAAATACAGCCCCGGTCGGAATGGTGTGGCGTGTAACCGGGAATGGAGGGCAATGCGCAGCCGCCACAAACGCAAGTTCCTCCCCTGCAAGACACTCGGAAAGCTTCATGCTGGTGAGCTACTGAGCCCAACCACGAGACGGCCATGGACGGGATATCAGCACGGAGGACTCAACACTGGTGATGTCTTCATAGCTCGCTGCGATGTGTGGCTGTTGTCGAGGCATCATGCATGCATCGTGGTAATTGTCGATCCAAAATGGAGGGACGCGGGATCTGAGCAGTTTCAATTCCAATATAGTCTAGTCGGGTACCGATTCTTAGTGTTCTCTCGGCCCGTGAGTGCCTGTCTCGGCAGGGAAACTGGATATAAGCCAATCAAGAGCCGCAAGGATGTCACTGAACGTCAGCCATTGGAAAGATAGCATGCATCTCCCTCATTGCACAAATCTGGTCTGGATGTGTTGCGCGAGACAGCAGAATTCATATATGAAACATTGATCTTCAGAGGGAAGGCAAACATTGATAGAAGCTACACTAACTTTGCATAGCTGTTACCGGAGCAAGGGCCGACCGGCCGTGGGGGGCTCGTTGGTAGGCATCGTCCATACACCGATGAGATCGACAGCAGGCCCCGTGGATATCGCCACGGTAGCGTGTACTCAGTGGCAACGTGGAGATTCTCGAACTTTTAAAGCTTGTGGAGTAGGAAGGAGCGGGAATCCGGCCTACTTGGGCAACGACGCCGTCCGAAACTGTCGGACTACTCTACAGACAACATGTGCCGAGCTATATCATGATGGACACTTGAAAGCCACTCTCTGCACTAGCCATCTCAGATTGAGAGGAGCAAAGTCTCCTTCCCAAGACCAGGGCTGAACCGTCAGCTTCTGCCCTGCAAGGTCTACTCGGATCTGCCAATCACGCTGCAACCACGACCCAGGAACCTGCAAGTTCATAAATGTCACTTCAAAAGACTGTTATGATAACTCGACAACCAACGCCGCCCAATGACGATGCTATGCCCGACCCAGGCTCAAGTTTAGCCCAGTACCCCTAATCATCCCTCCCGGCCAACCACGCCTTGCCCTTGAGCATATCAATCACCCCGTCCCTCAGCCACCACTCATCGCCGCCCAAGCCTGTGGAAACCTTCTCATCTTCCTCCCCCTCCTCTTCCCCCCTCGCACGGTCCTCTCCCCGTTTCTTCCCCCCTCTCGCTTTCCCATGTTCCTTGTCCTTCTCCTTCCCTTTACCTTTTTGCTTCCCCTTCC
>JANBVN010000238.1:0-38804 GCA_030052785.1 Coniochaeta hoffmannii
TCCCCTCCCTCTCCACCTCCAACTCCCCCCTCACCCTCTCCAACTCCGCCTCCGCCTCCGCCAGCCTGCCCCGGAGGTCCTCGGCCGCCGCCCGGCTCCGGGTCACGGGCCCGGCCGCCACCGCGTCCTCCCGCTCCGCCTGCTGCTGTTGTTGCGGTTGTTGTTGTTGTTGCTGGGCTTGCTGGGGTTGCTGTTGCTGTTGCTGCCCCTGCTGCTGCTGCCCCTGCAGCTGCACCAGCGCCTGCGCCGCCTGCGCCGCCGCCGCCAGGCCCGCGCCGTGCTCCCTCCGCCGGTGGGCGTCGAGGCGCGTCATCCGGTCGAAGGCCCGGGCGCAGCCGGGCTCGGGGCAGGGGTATGACTTCCTGACCCGAGGGGGGTTCCCAGCTGCGCTGGGGGGAGGGTTGTTGTTGGAGGGCGCTGAGGCACCTCCTGCTCCCTTTTGTCAAGTGATTAGCTTTTGTTTGATTTGTGGGCGACAAAGGAAGTTGATTCAGTCAAAGGCGCGATGGTGGGCCTTCCATTAATCAAAGACCGATGGATCGGGCACTCGATAGAGTAATGATATTCACTTACTGGAGCTGATTGATTGATTGCGCTGGACATGGTGGCGCTTTGGTTGCTCTCTGGTCCGAGCGTTATGATGCTAACGGGGCTGAAGAAGAAAGAAGGATCAGGTTCGGATTTAACGATATTCCCAGTGATGAACTTCACAGCTTGTGGGGGGGTGTGGGGCTACAGATTCCAGGCACACAAGGCTGAGGCTTTGCCTGGCCAATCATGGGCAATCCCAAACTTGGGTGCCTCGTTTTGTCAATAATCACTGGCAAGCTCAGCCTCGGGTGCCTCGTTCTCTCGATAATCGCTCGCAGTTCAGCCTTGGCTGCCTAACTTTCCAGTCTTTCACAATAGTTAGAACAATACAGGTGCAAGCAGCCACATGTTTCTTCTTCAGGCTATGGGCTATTGTCATCTATCTACCTGGCGAGGTGCCTTCTTCTTTCTATCTACATGGCTACATCTGAAAGCCCGAATGATTGATTGATCGCCTCAGGGACCTTGTCAGTTCCATCCTGACGGCACCAGGCAACAAACCCTTTCTTTTCCTCAAGCTATCCCTAGACTAGTCCCTGTCCCCTTGCTCTATCAGCATCTAAGATGCCGCCCCTCCAGCAGTCTTCCAGCTAGGAGGGTAGTAAAGAAATGCACGAAACTCCAAGCAATGCAAAAACTCCCCTGATGCAATTGCGCGAAAATGGTGGTGATCAGAAACTTGACTGGTCGCCCGCTGCGAGATTGTGCTCGAGATAAACGAATGCGAGGTGAAACGAAAATGCGCCCGTCTATCGTCCGGGACCTTGCGTCTGGTGATAAGATCCTGCTCAGAGAAAAAAAAAAGGAAAAAAAGGCAGCCGTGCCCCCTCAACGCCGTGTCCGATGCTGCTAAAAGTACAGAGAGATATAGGTAGGTAATCAAACGATGGGGTGGTCGATAAACTCGACCGGAAAACGGTAGTTCCAGATTCGGGCGAGGTAGTCGCGTCGTCCGGAGCCCACAGCCCGGCTCTAGCGGTACTGGGGGTTGCCGGACTGGTTGACGGCGGGCTCGCATTGGCCCTGCATCGCGGTCTGGTTCTGGGCAGCGTGCATCTGCTTCATGGCCTGGGAGGGGAGAGGCGGCAGACCGGGATGCTGCACCTGGTTGAACGGGTCGTTGTTCCTGGCCAGCGCAAACTCGGGCACGATGCCGGTCCTGAACTCGTTCCGGCGACCCAATGGCTGGTAGTGCATCTGCGTCGGCGGCAAGTTGCTGAAGTGGTACTCGTGTAGGAAGGCCGACGGTGGTGGGTAGAGGAGCGTGTTGACGTGGCGCACGGGCTTGTAGGGACTCGGTCGCTGCTGCAGGTAGACTGAGGGCGAGTTGGAGATGGGCGTGCGGACACCGTTGCCCATGGGCGTCAAGCTGCTGTTGAACGAGTCCGTCAGAGGCGACGAGCCGTATGCTCCCGCTCCGGGCGTCAACGCGCTCTGGGGGGACAGCCTCTTCGTCGGGGTGCCGTAGTTAGAAGGCGGGAAGGACGACGTGGGCGTGATGGCGGGAGCAGACACGGGTGGCATGGGCGGTCCACTGCTGCCCAGCACCGGAAGCTGAGGCGCAAATGCCGTCGCAGAGGCTGGAAACACGGTCGACATGGCTCGGACACCCGGGACCAGAGGCGGCAGCGAGAGAGCAGACGGCTGATGTGCGGCATACTGGCCACTGGCTGCCTGCGTCAAGCCCGACGGTAGGTTCTGGGTGTTGGTGTTGAGACTCAGGTTCGGCACGGGAAGCCTCACTGACTCCGACGGGGCAGTCGACGTAGGCAGAAAGCGTCGGCTCTGGTCTTCCGCGGATGGGTACGCCATCTCTTGTCCGGGAAGCTGCGGCTGGGCCTGACTTGGCACCGGCTGCTGGCGGCTCATTCTCTTGGGAGGTGGTTCGGTTGGGTCCTCGTCCGCGTAGCTCCGCTTCCTGTAGTTCTGCAGGACCGGCTTGAGAGCCAGCGGCGAGGCCGCACTGTTGGGTTGGTAAGCGGTTTGCCAAGGTGCGTTGCCGTTGCCTTGGGTCGTGTCGGCGGTCGGCGAATACGCGGGCATGGCCTGGGGCGTCTGGTGGCCACCCGGCGTCAGCTGCAGCATGTTCGTCGGCGACGGTAGGGGCGAAGCAAAGCTGTTCCGGTGGCCGGTCGAGGGAAGCACCAGCGGCGACGGCGCTGGGCGCTGTGCTCGCTCGCAGTACTCCCAGAACTTGGCCAGCTTCGTCAGCCATTCCTCCCAGTCTTTCTTGGACGCAAACAGGCCGTAGCGCATGTTGCTGAGAAACTCCACCTCCATGACATGGATCTCGGTCACCGATATGCCCGATACCTCGGCCCATGTCTTGTTCGTGTAGGTGTTGTCGTCAAGGACTGCGAGGCATGGTTAGCATTCGGTCTCTTCGTCGAGACTTTTATAAAGGGGAAGGGGGGGGAGGTGATGGACCCACATTTGTTGCCAAGCATCAGGGCCACAGTCAAAAGCCGATACTCGCTGCCAGACCGCCCCTTGACAGCTGGGTTCTTGACCTTCAGCCGGTAGATAAACATCAATGCCAGGATGATGACATTCTGGGTGACCTGCGTAGTCGACAGGACAGTGTGCACCCATTTCTTGAAGCTCGGCAGCGGCAAGGCATTCTCCGCCAATCGACGAACTGGTGCGTTGGGAGCAAGCGATCCCATGTTCTCGGCGGCCTCCAGTGTCTTGATCGACTCGAACCAGAACAAGCACGTGATCTGGGAAATGCAGTGTTAGGCTGGCTTGACCCATTAAAGGAAAAGAGCTCGGATATTGCTGGTCAAGCACTTACCTGCGCAGTGAAGTCGGCTAGGTCGCCGCCATTTGGGCTGATACATGTTGGAATCTGGAGGTTGTGCAGAACCATGCCGGCATCCCTTGCTGCCGTGGACGCATCATCGGGCTGTGACCGCGCCGACTTGGCGGACGACGGAGTGGCCGGTCTTGTTGCCGGCCGTGCTGTTGCGATTGGTTGTTGAGGAGCTGTTGAGGGCAGGGTGTAGGAGCGGCCTTGCGAGGCTGGTTGTTGGTGTTGTTGTTGGTGTTGTTGTTGTTGCTGGTGTTGTTGTTGTTGTTGTTGATATGAAGAAGAAGAAGGTGATGATGATGATGATGACGACTGCGCATGGGGGTATTGCTGAGGCTGCGGCTGAGGTTGCTGCTGGTACGGCGGCTGCTGGACGTATCCCTGAGATGCGGAATACCTCGTCGCGGCGTCGTATATCGAGTCGCCCATTGCGCCTCTTGTGCGGTCAGCGAGTCCGGCCTTCGAAGCGTAAGCTGACCGGTGCATGTGGTTGTTCTCGTAGGACGCCATGTTCGGCACCTGGTACGCCGTCCCCATCTCGTCGCTTGGAGGCGTCCGAAGACCGCTCACTGGGGGATTCCAGCGGTCGGTCTGTGTCGGTCGTTGCAGCCACGAATCCTTGTGCGGCCCGGACAGTGCTTGCTGTTCGCGACTGCGCCGGTCGATCGAGGTCTGGCGAGCGCTATGGTCGGGAAAGTAGCGGTCGAGGTCGTGTCTGGGCGAGGGGAGGAATGAGGAAGAAGGTCGGTGGTAATCGGGCTGTATAGAAGAGGCTGTCGGATACATGAGGACGGGACCACTGAATCGAGTAGACGATGAGACTGACGAGGAGCCAGACAGACAGGACTGTGACTGGTGGATGTGCCGCAAGTTTGCCTGCAGTCCTCGTCGCGACAAACTGACAGGCTGGAATTCGACAGGATTGGAAGGCGTCAGTGACTTCAGGCGGAAACTGCAGGTCGTAAATGGACCTTGGATCGTACGAGACGAGGCTGGACCTCTCGATCAAGAAAGGACGGCCAAGTTTGAATGCCAGGCAGAGTCTGCACAATAGTAGGATCGACTGTCGTTCGTCGCCTTCGGTGTTGCCCTTCGATGAATAGCGGTTTCCTCAGTGATTGCAGGTGAATCGTCACCTACTTCGCACCTTCCCCTTGACCAGCTCCACGAAGTAGCGTATACGCCCCAACAGAGATCCCAGCCACCTCTCCAGCTTGACCTGCCGTGTGAATAAGGTAAGGTCCCTCGAGAAGCAGGAACGTCGTGTCCCATTCGTTTTTCCTCCCGTTCAGGGTTGCTTTGCCATGCTCGTGGCCGAAGTCGAGCCGGCACCGGGCAATGTCGTCAGCTCGGGCAGCTGCTTTCGCCTGGGATCCGAGCGGCTCGTGGAATTCAGGGCAAGAGGCAAGGAAGTCGAATGCGGGCAGTCGAGATGTTGAGCCTGCTCGATCGTTCAGGGGGGGGAGGGGCTTCGAATGGTCAATGTACGTCTCGTGCTGTTGAGTAGTCTACGGCCGAGTTGAGCTCATACGGTTGCAATCCGGGGGAAGTAGCTCTCGTGAAGATTGCCCAGCTTCGGCGAAGTGCTCTATTAGACCGATTGGCAATTCGAAGACTCGTCGAGGAGAGGCCCGCTTCCCACCAGGTGAGCGGCGTATAAGAGCACGGTGACGGTAGGGTAATGGAATCCTCGAGTCTGAGTTCCGACGTCTGTCTAAGACGGCACAAGGAAAGACAAGAGGCAGATGGTGGTAATTACTAGATTAGGAGAGCACCGTACCGTACCGTACCGTACAAGCAAGAGACAAGAGCAAGACGGAACAGATAGACAGACGAGACAGACAGACAGACAGACAGAACTATTGCAAAGGAGGAAGAGGTGTTCAAGAGGAGCGCAGAGCTATCCAGGAGATAGCGTCCGATACATGGAAAGGAAAAAGAGGCAACGGAAGACATCCAGACCGTCGAACGTATCCCCATCCGGAGCTAATACACTCACACGATCCATGTTGAGGTGGTTGCGTGTGGTGACGGATTTTAGCACTCATTTACCTTGTACCTGGTGGTTGTTCCGGTCGTGAATGATCCATTTGTTGCCTTGTCAGTGCTTGGGGTGCTTGCACGCACTTGGCAAGGGTACATGGGTACATCCCTGCGTCCATGCGGGTCAGCAACTGGTTAGGATGGCTCGCCTGTGATTGGCTCTGGAGTCACGACGGGGGGTGTGTGCGAATGCAAGAAGCGAACAGGCTGCGCAGCAACGACGAACGAGGGATGAGTGGGCAGCGGGGGGGGTGTGGAAATGAACAGGAAACTTGCTGCCAGGAAAGCAGAGTGACCAAACCTGTACGTGTAATAAGAAAATGAATACTATGGCTTGTTGGGCGTAGTGTACACGTGTAGGTCGTCAGTCCATGACCGAACGGCGAGAATCCAAATGTCCCACCCGCGAACGAGCAAAAGTGTACTCAATAAAATGTTAGTGCCTCCCTTGGCTGAGCAGGCTTTGTGATTTGTCCACCTAGTCGTAGCGTCAAGCCGGGCCCACATTGGCACTTTGCGCCTGATTCTGATTTGCCTTGCGTCAGGACAATCTCTGATAAGCGTCAGAAGTGCACGTCCTGCTGGCCCCCGGCATCAAACACAGTGTCCCACTGGTCGGGGTCTGGAATACAGTGCACACTCACTGTGCAGTAATTGGTTCAGCATGCCACAGGCGAAAGCCCTGGAAGAAGAGAAGGCAGGAAAAGGGTTAATTCGTAAGGTGTGCTGCAATTCGTACCAAAGACGGAGCCGTCCGTGTCTTCGTTCCAGGCATTGGCGTGCATCAGTATGTACCAGGCACAACTTTCATCTCCAGATCAACCGAGCCTCGCTTTCTGCCGAGCAACTTGAAGCATTTTTGTACTTCCGGGGTTTGTTGGTTGATATCGGGCGGCCTGTAAATGCAAAGCATTGGTTTTCCAAGCGGGCGCCAAACACATCCATCAGTCATGTCCGGCGGCTGCTACCCGGCAGAAGAAACCTTGTGAGCAGCTCTTTGAGGCACAACAGGTATCAAATGATGACCTGCCCGTCGGCGAATAGACAGAGGCAGGCATCCGAGAAACTTCTCTCGCAAGATGCAAAAGCGGACTGCGGAGCGGCTGGAGAAAAAAAAAAAAAAAAAAAGTCCACTATACATCCCTTCTTAGAAAGGAGAAACCCCGAGCATAATACGAGCCGAAGGTGTTGGTGTATCGCTCGTTGCAACGCCCCCAGTACATACGTAACCGGCGTGCCGCAATACCTTGCACTATCCTTTGATGCTGAATGATGTCCCCTTTTGGCCAAGTCTTTTGCTATCTCGGTTGGGCAACAAGAGAAGGGAGTGGGCTTTTGAAGAAGGTGGTGTTGTGTTGGGATCACTCCTTCGTACGCGCAGCTCGAACATGGTAAGCCACCCCTATTATTAGCCCAATGATTCGCAGAACTAAGGTTTCCGTAACAAACAAAATGCTACCACAGGTAAAGTGGTACCCGGCGGATGCTGAGCTCGCCGTCGTGAAGATACATCAGGTAGATATTCGTACGGTACCAAGCTTTTGGATGTCCGCACCTCTTTCACGTTAGGACGGCGGTCAGGAAGAGGCGGGAACCAGGAGGCTTGGGTTGAATGTGACGAGCTGCTGCTGACTCCCAAAGGAAATCGGCACGTCGTTCCTTGTTCGCGGAACAGCGGCCCCCTTGGCTGGAGAGCGCTGCATCTACCTTGCTCGCGCAGGCCCTTGGTGGCTGCTGATAGTCGCAGAGATTGTTGGTGATTCCCCGTTAAATTGTCTGGATAGTGGAATCTGATAGTGGAATCGCCCAGACGTTATTCGTACTAACGCGTTGGAAGTCGTCAGAGCTGTGCCGCAGCTGCAAGCGGAGCCCGGTCCCAGCGGTGCGTGCGAGACTTTTACGGACGATCTCACCACCCCAGCAGCAGTCATGTAGCATGCACAACTAAGGAGTTCGCACGGTGGAGCGACCTTGCCTCGAGACTTCAGTGGAAGCTGTTCGTAATGGACCACGCATGTCTCCACGGCCAAGGGCTACCTTACTTACGTATCCTCCGTAGAGCAAGTGACGTCTGTCTGTCTCTAGAGGCAAAACCCGAAGTGTCAGCTCTCGTGACAGAGACTGCGTGACCTCCGCGATTCAGTCCTTCATCGTTTTATCCTCTGTACGAGTGTGATGAACCCCGGGCTGGGTTTGGAGACGCTGTTGCCCCTATCTTGCCCTGTCGGCTCGGTTGGTGCTGGAGGGGTTGTTGATGTGCAGTTCAAATTCCATTCCCAGAATGAGGGTCCGTGGACCGTTCTACTGGGGCGTACAGAAATGGGAGGGTGTATCTATCGGTTATTGCAGGAGGACGGGACACTGGCATCAGCCGATGACATCTTTCACATATCTTTTCTTGGTGGTGGCTTGAAGCCGTTGATGTTCATGGTCAGCGAGCCGACGCCGTGTCTTTGATAAGTGAGCACGGCAATATCCATCTGCGGACATCATGTCTGTCACCGACAGCACAGCAATTCAGGCAAGGCAGGACGCAGAGGAAGCAAGGTAGGGTAGCAACTGTTGCACAAGCCAGATGCGAAGAGAGAGCCGGAGGAGGTATCAACAGCCATGTGCACCTCGCTGTTCCGATTCCAGGGATAGACGTTTTAGTCGATCCGTCCTACTAGACTAGTGTGGCTTGAGTGTCAGCTCCAGAACAGAACCGAACCGCCAACAAGTGTGGAGGAGCTGAATGAGGGGTGGAATGCACAAGCGGCGAATCCAAGGCCAAAGTCGAAGACGCCGAACGGAACCTGGCCTGACTGGGACTGCATTCTTACCAAGGAGAGGATGCAGCAACAGATGCGACATCTGCGCCCCGTTGATGACCTGACTGGATTGTTAGGATTGTCCGGGCTGCCGGGGCCATGTCAGACTCAGACAGTCGATAGTGTCATTATCCTTGGACAAGCAAGGACACGATGGCTGGATATGTCGGTATAGACGGATGCTGATCGCTTGTTGGCCGTGTGAATTCGAAACTGTGGCTTTTCGTCCGGTACGGCGACCAGATTGGTGGAGCAACAGCTTACGAATACTACGGCTTTCGAGCTCGACGGGTTCCCGTTGCATCCATCACTGTATCACTGACTCGACCCGGTGCACTCGTCGGTAAAGCAGTTCTGCTGGATCCAAGACCCGACGAGTGCGCAGACATCCGCGTGCTATGTCCGAATGTGCGTTATCAGGCAGTGAGCCTATATCACGCGATCACGGCGTGGTAATATCGTTCTCTTAATTGCCTCGTCCAGGTGGTCACTTGGACACCGGTCTGTTACAGTACACGTACATACAAGCGTGGGGGGGCTGTCCGTGTTTCCTTTCGCTTGTTGGATGTTGCTTGGCTGATCGGACGAAAGCCACAGAAGGGGTGCAGCCAAGTCGGGGTAGCTTCCTGGTTGCCTTCCGAGCTCCAAACTGCTCCATTGACAACAAAGCGACCAGACAGACAGGATTCCAGGCATCCGAAGACAGCCTGCTGGCCGGCGTTGAGCGGAAGGCAATCCTGGCGGACTACAAACGCCCAAGTCGTACTGTGATTGGCCAGGCTTCCAGTGGTGAGGGGCATACTCTGTGCCGCTTCAAACGAACCCTTTCTCGCCGGCATCATAACAGCCCAACTTTGCATTCTTGCGAGAGGGACTAGTCAACGAGGAGTGCCGGGCCTGGTGGTGGCAGGGTCGACAAAGACTATCCTGACTTCCTACTGGACGGGGTAGGTCTAATGGGAAGACGCGGGCCTCGGCCGGAACGAAACACCCTTCGTCCCGTCTGTTCTTAACATTCTGTCACAACCCGGCGGTCCTGGCTGTCCAGTCAGTGGCAGTCACGGAGGCAGTCGACTGCAGCGGACCCGACTCTGCCTGGGGCAAGGCAAAGCATCTAACCGCTATGGATATGCTGACGGGGGCGACGATATCAACTGACTGGACGTTGGATAGCCACCCTAACTGCTGGTCACTCAAGGTACACCTACTACCTACACCTTACCCGACTGCTTACCTGCCTTGACTGCATCCCGAACGCATCACAGAAGGCAACCCAGAACGAAAGGCTCCTGCGTCGATACGGCTTCTTACTGGTCGCGATGTCACATCGCCGTCTGATAAATGACCATTGATAGACACGTCTGTGTTTCCGGCCCGGGCAGCAATCACAGACGGAGATGGGGCACAGACAGTCGGGCAGCGGCTGCACGGCATCAACGACAAGCTTCAAGGTCGCTCAATCCCTTGCCCAGTTCTGCAGAAACGTATCAGCTTTTGGGCGACACGCGGACTGCATTAGACGCTCTGGTTCAGGCATTGACCGCCGAGCAGACAGGCCTTGTGCTGTAAAACAAGCCGGCTGCCGTAAATCCATGCGCCCGTCACAGTTAAACCTCTGCGCCTTGTCGCCGTGTCCAGGACGTGGGGTCAAGTCTCTCATTAGGCGAGCTGTTGCACCAGCTGCAAATGCCTGTGGCTCATTTGTTTCGCGCTCTTGTTGGATTTCAGACCTTGCTAACGGAGCTCCAATATCGAGATGTCATGTGAAGAGCCGAGATACGGAACAACATCCCCATGGTTCCATCATCGATCGCCATCAGCCGTGGCTTTTTCGACGTGCGAATGACTTCAGAGAATTCGCAAGTGGGTGCAAGCTACCTTACCTTACAGCGATACCACCGTAGTCGACGTCGACGAGCAGGCTCAGTAACCCAAAAAGAGGTGGCGGGGTCAGCAGCCCAGCCAGCCCACAGTGGATGTGGCCTCATTCAGCTTAATTCCTCGGAGGGCCACCATGAACATCGAAAGCCAGAAAAGGACCTCGGCCGCGTAGGCAATGCCTCTAGTCACGAATCATCGCCGCCATGCCACATCCAAGACTCCGTTCATCGCCCGTTCGTATCAGAGGCGTCACGCTATTCTTCCTTACGCAGGATACACTAGACCCTCCATGTCCGAAGGAATTAGCATTGCCGCCCCTTCCGGGGATTGCGTCGTTCCGCCTCTTGGCCGCAGGCGAAAGTGTACTTCTCCAAGGATGGAGAGCGCCAGAGGGGACTCCAAGGGGGGAAATGAAAACTGATCATCGCCTCGGGAAGTCCCTTGTCGGTCGTCTGCGCCATCCTCATGGATCTCTAAAAAAGATGGAACAACGACCACCTCCTGTGTGAACGACAGTTTTCTGGCTGATTTTAGCCTACCAACCTGGAAGTCCTGCACCAATAATGGAACCCACGCATGTCTCGCACGGTGCCCCGTTTCGAAGCAGGACGGTTTCGTTTGGCTCCCCTCTCTTGTCTCCCAGTGATGATTCTCCACTCGCAGGACAGCTCTTGGAAAACTTGAAAGCTCGGGTGTTCTTTTCGTTTCGCAACACCAACGATGGCTGGGCACACAGAGTACATGCGTGGCGCTGTTCCTCTCCGGGACGGGTTCGCTTCATGCGACATTGGAATATGGTATGGACCGGCCAGACAAGCATGGCCAACATTCCCTTCGGCGGCACTGCTTCTTGCCACAATCAAGCGCATTCGGACCGCGGGCTGGATGTTGAACCAACGGAGGAAGCACGAGTTGTGCCGATGGATAGGGGTTGTGCTGGAGGCATCAGACAGCGCTCTTTAACGCCTCATCGTGCATCGACACTCGACACCATCGGAATGTCGGCCGGAAGGGCCCCAATAGTCCTGTGGCCTGCCTTGCATGGCCCCCATCCTTCGTATCTGAACCATACCGCTTCCAACAAGTCAGACCCTCCGTCCCGCCCGCAAAACCGCCGTTCTTGTTCCACAATAAGCCCTGACCCTCCATCAAGCAGTACGGGCATGCAGTTCGTCTTTCAATCTGTTCGGGGATGTAGCTCATCTGGTAGAGCGCGTGCTTAGCATCACCCCCCCTTGATCACCCTCAATGATGATCATCGGGCTACACGCTCATGCACGAGGTACTGGGTTCGACTCCCAGCTTCTCCACATTTACTTTTGCGTTTCTGTTCGCTGCCTATTTTTTGCAGAGTGAAGCTATTCACAGTCTTTTCTTTTCTTTTTTTTTTTTTTTTTTTTTTTTTCCCGGTGCGGAAGGAGCGATCATGGTGGTTCTTTCCGTTTTGCTTCTGGCTGTCTCGATAACAGCCATGTCTCCCTTCACCCGATAATCAACCAGCGTTGATTCTCATTTTGCCCTTTACATGTCTTTCACCTTGCGCTCTGCTTCCTTTGGTCTGCCACTGTATTTCATCAACCCGTTTGAACTGGCCATGTCAGTGATTTCTATGCTTTCTCCCAATGCAACAGACAGTGCAATAGAACAGGCAAGATGCACCAAAAGGGGCCAAGCCAATGTTTCCCGGATGACGCCAAGCCACACCACGACATTCTTTGTCAACATTCTGCTACTCGCCCCTAAAGCTGGCATGGCAATGAACAGTCGACTGCCTCCCATCCAACAAACCCGCCTGCCGCCCCTTTACCCAGTCGCGATACCAGCCCAAAGCCTCCCCCTCGCCGCGCAGTCTCTCATTACCCCCCGACCGCCACAGGAACAGCAAAAATATAGAAGCTGTAGATGGTCTTCCATCGGGAATTGAGCCCGATGCGGGGGTCGAACCCGCAGCCTTGAGATTCCCGCGTTGGGCTGTAACTGTAAGAGTCTCACGCTCTACCGATTGAGCTAACCGGGCCTTCCGGAGCTGATATCCGACCCGGTGTGGATCGACGTCCGACGACGCGGTGCTGGTGGTTATTGACTTGCGAGTCATTTCAGGATGAGGCGCCGAGGAGGTAGGTGGAGAAGGGTTGCGTTTGCTGGTGTCATGACTCGGGGTGATGAGGCTGAGACGGTGTGTCGCTGCGAAAGCAAGGTCGTTATGTCCGGAACTCGTTTGGTCACGGACGTGCTGGCTTCGGGGGAGGGGTCGCGCGCCATGTCCATGTCCCAGCCGGGAGAAGTATCCGGTGACGCTCTGTCCTCCTTCACGCGGGCTAGGCCATAACAGACTCTGCCTGTCCAGATGCCGACTCGAGCTGCTGCACAATAGCTTCCCGTTAGTTGCGCTTTGCGATGATTCCGGTGCTCATTCCTCGACCGGAAGTTGTTGGCATGCATGCACTTGCTGCCGAAACAGTCGGTCCGTGATTACCTCCCCGAACCGGTCTTGGCTCCCTGTGTCACGGCCGGGCCTTCGGGGCTCATTCTCGCGCCAGCTGCTTCGTCACCGGTCTAGTGACCCCCCGTATGGCTCAATGCCTGTCTGCCTCGCGGCACCAGGTCAACTATCAACATCGCGCTGCCCTAGTGATACTCCGGCGCTGCAATGCTGGTAGGTGAAAGACGGATTTCGCAAAGAGAGGAGTCGGCTCTTGGTCGACTGACGACACACCCTCCTAGACCTCTCCCTTAGAACACCACGTCGGCCCCCGACCACAGAAGATCATACCACTCATTAGACCCAGGATCCAGCCCCGGCGCCGTCTGATCCGAGTTGAAGCTCGGACTAGCAAGCATACTATCCGTCACACTCAGATCGTTCGTGATGAAGTTCCCAAGCGCGTCCAGATCCCGCCACGAAAAGCCACTCAGATCCGGTCCCTTCCCACCACCACCACCACCACCACCACCCGCCTGCTCTCCCCCAAACAACGCAGGATCCATCGCCAGCTGACCACCCGCCCCCGCCAGCCCAGCCTCGCCGCCCAGCTGCTTCTCCCCGGCACCACCCCCACTCTTCTGCTGCTGCGACGGCGGCGTCTTCCGCCAGAGCAGGTACAGCGACCGCGCGTACCGGTTCCCGATGCTGTCCGGGCTGACGCTCGACCTCTGCAGCCGGTCGATGGTGACGTTGATGGTGCGCCGCACGCTGCCCCCCGCCTCGCGGCCCAGCGCGCCGGCGAGCCGCGCCTTGAACAGGAAGACGGCCGCGTAGATGACGTAGAGGTAGTACTTGAGCGGCATGTAGCGCAGGCCCGTGGCCGGGTCGATGAAGCCGTTGAGGGTGCCGAGGAGGGAGTTGGCGGCGTCGATGGACTCGTAGATGAAGCGGGCGTCGCAGCTGCCGGCCACGTCGGAGAAGAGCGGGTAGGAAGTAGAGGAAGGCTTGGCGGCGGCGGCGGCGGTGGGTGGTGGTGGTGGTGGTGGTGAGGACGTCAAGGAGGACAATGAGTTCTGCTGGCGGACGCGGGCGAGGGCGCGGTTGATGGTTGCTTGGAAGGCGAAGGCGTTGATGTAGAGGCGGAGGAAGTCGTAGGAGAGGATAAGGGTCGCTTTGACGTGCGGGGTGAAGCTTAGACTCCCCCAGACCAGCTTCCATTTTCGAAGCGTGGATGTGAAGTCATCCTGCAAGGGTCAGCACGGATGAAGATGGGAAGGATCTCGACCGGGGGGAGCTTACAATGTATCGGACGTACTCCCCGCCGAGGTACAGTTGTTCTCTGTGGCTTGTGGACGAGTAGAGGATATCGTGGGCGTTGCCGAAGAGCTGCGTCAGCTCGAGGTGGGCTTGGAATAGGAGCGACAGATCATCCGATCCCATCTGCTGCGCCTGCAGCGTGGGGAAGTCGGCCGCACGAAGAACAGTCGACGGCCCCGGCCCTCTAGACCAGAACCCCTTACCGAGGCGGATCGACACATGACGGTCACTCATGTAGCATGCTGGGGGGCTATGTCAGTCATGCTGGCTAAGGCTTTGTTATGGATCAAAAAGGGGCGACTTACCGGCCCAAGCGAGCTGCTTCCGACTGAATCCGTCCGGCTTCGGGTCCTTGGCCTGCAGCAGTCCCGTCTGCTCGAGTCTCTGGAGGTAGCCCAACCGGATCGCAACGCCGACTTGCATCCACGCACCTTGGTCCTCCTCGCCGCGGCCGATGGTCGGCTTCTCCTGGAGACGCTGCGGTGCCCATTCGGCAAGTATCAGGAGAGCTTCGACAGCGCCGACTGTGTTCGATCCTCTGTATATCAACCCGGATATGAGCGTCTCCATGTGTTTTGAGCAGGCTTCGTGTATTGCTGCCCACGAGGGTTCATCCTTGGATGCCACTGTGAGCACTGCCGTGAGCAGATGTGGCTCTTTGTCGATCCACTGCAGGACATCCTCGCTCCTGAATATGTCCGTGTGAGCTATTGGGAAGTATGGGTGGTATTTCTCGTGGTAGCTGAGGTTTCATGAGCTTATGCCGTTCTCTAATTTGGCGAGGAACCAAAAGGGGCAAGACGTACTGTTTGAGCAATGGCAACACATCTGCGACAGCCAGGTAACCCTCCGCAATCGGCGGGAAGATGGCCGACTGGGGGTTCCTGGGCTGCGGTATGCCCTTCTCTCTGCTACTCCGGTGAACATGCAGCAGCAGTTCTCCGCGGCTCTCAGCGGCATCCCGATCGGCGACCTGAGCGAGGAGGTCCAGAGCATCAGACGGATTGAGCAAGTCCGCAGACGCGATGTGGTTCTCGATATCGCTGGCGGCAGATGATTGCCGGCGTAGTGTGGCTGAACCCGACCCCGTCTCCCGCCATCCGCCATCCCACTGGCGGAGACCTTGCCGCGGCGAGGTGGCAGGGCGTGACTGCCATCGGTCTTCTCCCGGACCGGCTGCTGTCGAGGGCGTATCGTCGTTACACGAGGCATTGCTCTCAGCCGCCTTGGTCAAGTTTGGCGTCTGCGGCGGCGGCAAAGACGAGCCGTTGGCGGCGGCGGCGGCCAACGACCTCTTGACCCGCCTTCCGCCACGACGCGACTTCACCAATATGCACTCCTGCTGCTCCTGCGCACATCTTCGGCATGGTGGCCCGCCGTCGGAATCACCGCTTCATACCGTTAGCTTATTCGTCTATCGCCAATTCCAATTCGGCGCCGTGTTCACTTACAGGTCGCATCTCGTCTTCCGTGCCCGACAGGCCAGGCAGGCCCGAGATGCCCGCTTTTCCCTGCCGATTCCAGAGTCGGACGGCATTTTCGGCTATTGAAAGTTGGATGACGCGGGTTCTGGATCCTGCAAGTGTGCGCCGGCAGCGTACTAACCGTCGCTCGCATCCAGGATTGCCGCACCAAATGATATCGGCCCACAACGACTATCGATCCTGTCAATTTCTAAGTGTTTGGTCGGGCTTTGGTATTTTTGTAAGTGTGTCAACTACCACCGCCGCATGTTCCCAGGTTGAAGTTTCTTGGGTGTCTTGGGTTGTGTGCTTGGGCCGACGGAGGATGAGGACCCACATTCGGCAAACCAAGCTCGGCAAATCAGACATGCACCCTATCCACACCCCGATACAACGCTTCTCTCAGCGCCTGACAGCCTCCAAGAACCACGAAAGGCCAGTATGCTGTGAGGATGTACGTACCTAATGATGGGCTATGGCGGAATGACCTAATGAAACACGTCTAAATGGTAATTGTCCCATGTACTTTGACGCTTGCCCTCGTCTCGCTGTCGAATGCCGGCTTTACGTCAAGCCCGAAGCCAAAATGTTGCTCGGGTTATCCCAACCAACCCAAGTTTCTGATACCTCCGTCAGATGGAAGCCACCGACAGCCTCAGAAAGCAAGCCGGTCTAGTACTTCAGGAGCTCCCCGTCGGACTTCACATTCCCCATGCGCAACATCTACCCGTCGTACAAGCCATACCAAGCCAGGCGATACCAGATCCTCGTGTTTCATAGAAATATGATGAGGAAGGATGGGCAGGGGAATTGAAGGGTCATCTAGGGTGGGCGCGAGCGGTTGGATGAACTGAACCGCGAGACGGGCCCCGGGAAAACCTCGAAAGACAGGTTCGTAGGGCGGTAAACGAGCCTACTGGTGCCGATGACCGAGGTTGTAGAGGGAGTGACTGGGCAGGCGACGAGAGACGCAGAGAGAAGCAGGAGGAGAGGAATGAGGTGAAATGGGCGAGCAGCGGGGGTTAAAGGAGGATCTCTTGCAAGAGCTGAAGACGCTCTGAGTCTCCGTAGCTCCCCTCAGAAGCCTCCGCTCAGTCGCCATGGTAGGACCAAGGGTCGCCGTTCAACCCCTTGATGGCCCGCCATCAACAACCTCCAAGGCACCTTGCAACGTAGGTCTCCCTATCCTACATCCTCCATGCCATCACCAAGCCTAATCCGCCTTCACCAGCGCGGCCCTGCCACATTCTTGCCCCTCTGACCCAACCATCTTCAACCGGGCGCCCAAGTCAAGATAATAGACTACACCTGCCCCTCATCCCCTATCGCGGCCTCAACCGGAATTCATGCCCTAGTATTGGCCATCGACAACCGGCAGACTCTTTCCCGATCTCTTATCGTTGACGCTGCCGCCGCCGCCGCCGCAGGCGTGCGCTCCGTCATCCCCACTGAGTGCTTCATATCCAGCACGTTCCCCTGATTTCAAAATTCCAATTCCTTGGCCACCAAGCGCGTTTTGCGCGCCTACCTAGGCCCGCTGGGGGAGGCAGTGAAGCTGGGGTACGCTCTCCTACTCGTAGGACTGGTTGAATCTCGCCGGTCTGGGCGGGTTTCTCGTGGACATTGAGGACCGGAGCTAAGTACTTGGGGACGGAAACGTGCATCGCGTCAGCTTGATTTTGAAGGTGGATATACCCAAGGCGCTTAATGAAGGTGAGGGTCTCAAGGATATCAATCTGTCGCAGAAACGGATGATATATCTGTGTGAGGAGGTCGTGGGGAGGGTGGTAGCAGTTCGAAGCTGCAGATCCTCGACTTGCTGCTGATCCCAGGCCTCAATAACATGCTTTATAATAAGAGTACTTGACCCAAACTCCCACTTCAAAACCACTAGGCATCAATGTAGATAACTATGGCAGTGTTTGGTCAGTGCAAAAAGCGGACCCCACATCTCAGGAGCAGCGCTTCGAGTAAACAAGCATTTTCAGCCTTCAGGACTCAGGGGTCGTCACCACCAGACGGACACCAGCTTACACTCTTTGACAAGAACATCAATTGACTTTCAATGGGTGTCCAATGCCGAGATGACAATTGAATGGTGAGTTTAGCTCAGTAGCAGCCCTTTGGTAGTCATAGGCATGTGCTAAGCCTGAAGCAGGCGGACGTGTCGGCACACACACTGGTCGGCCCCGGGGATGGGCTACTGAGAATAGGATACCAAGTGGCTGTGTTTGCGGGCCAAAACAACTAGCACATCACTTAATAGCTAGAGTCTAAGATGTTCAAATGGCCTTTGAACTTTCCCGTCCATCCCAACGACAATGCTTGATGCTCTCTTCCGTCGTCGCAGCAGCAGCAGGACATAGCGAGAGCATACTACCTCGGGCCACGACTTGACAGTAGCCCTTCAGATCTTTGACACGTTCTCTACCTGCCAAGCCAAAGCCAGGACAATGAACAACATCAACGCCAATCAGGTCCAGGCCGCTCCGGCCGTAGGTAATCTGTCGTCAGCCTTCTCGCTTTCCACCCCATATCCGTCGGCTCCACAACGGCCTCCAGCCTGGTAACAATCCAGTGGCTGCGCCCAACAACCCCGTGGCCGTCGCTGCTCCTCCGGTCTTTCCCGGCCAGTTTGGTCCGGCTGCTGCTCCCGGTGCAGCCAATGGTCCTCCAGTCCTTAGTGGCCAGCCCGGTCCTGCTGCTGCTCCCGGCGTAGCTCACGGTGGCATCTGGCAGGGCAACCATCTAGCCGTCGCCGCCAATAATCCCTTCGCCGTCGCCGCCGCCGCTCCTCCGGTCTTCACTGGTCAGCCCAATCTTTCTGCCGCTCCTGCTGCGGCCCCCGGTGCCGCCCATGGTTCTCCGGTCCTTCCTGGCCAGCAGGGCTTTACCGCTGCTCCCGGCATAGCTCATGGTGGTATCTGGCCGGGCAACAACCCAGCGGTCCCCGCCAGCAACCCCTTCTCCGTGGCTGCCGCTGCTCCTCCGGTTCCTGGTGGTCAGCCCGGTCTTGCTGCTGCTCCCGCTGCCGCCCCCGGTCCCGCCTATGGTCCTGCCCCGAGTCAGGCGTCTGTCGCTGTTCCCAGGGTCTTCATCTTCCAGCCCCCATATGTGGGCCCGCCAAACTAGGGTTTACCAGTGCCACATACCACCAGCAACTAGGGGACGATTGCTAGAGTTCGGAGGAGGGGAATAGGGAAAATCACCCGGGATTATGGACGACCGGTGTGAGGCAAAGGAGTCTCACCTTGCACAGAGGTTGCCTATCTGTTCGCTTACCAAGTGGGGGAGCAATGTCGTTACCAGCTCAGCTTTGCTGGAACGTGGTACGGGAGCTCGTCAGGAAAACCAGCCTCGCCGCCTGGGAGGACAAGCTGGCCTACCATTTTCATGGAGCCCTAGGAAACATTAATGAAGAGACTTGAACGTATCGCGTGCCATTACTTACATCTTGATGTGGAGTGTGTTAGATATGTTTGAGTTACTGTCTTGTTGTAAACAAGACGCCTTGACCCTTACAAACATAGTATTGATCCCAGCACGCAAGTGGAAACAACCAAGATGCTGGAGACTGATATCAGCTATAATGAGGAGTAAGGTGTCAGAGATTCTTTCAAATCCAGACTTTCATTAAGGGGTCTGTTGGCAGATTGTCAGACAAAGCTAGTCAGGTCTTACTTATCGGGAGGAGGCTGGACTCATCTATATATACTCAGACTCATGTTAAATGCCAGTCTTATATGGCCATCATCAGCAAACATGATATAATACCAGGTCTCAAAGGCAAATGATAGAAAGTCTGAGTCGTCGCTCATGGAGACTGGTCTCCTGAGGCATGTTCCGCAAATCACCCCCGGCTCTGTTGACCCCTTAATCCGCCTATTCTTTCTATTCTGACAACCCTCCTGAGGCTCCTACGTCACTGTCCATCATACTCTCTAGTAACTGCAACCGAGCTCTCTTATCGATACGCCAGGGGCACACCGGCGGTCGACCGCTCGGCACCAGAACGCGCTAAGGACTATACCGCGTTTATTTGAGGCTTTCACCTTTTTGTTTTGAACTTTGAAACCGAAGCCTGCTGAAAGAATCAGCTTCATCATCACAGCATCTTCGCCTTGTTTCCAGCCAAGGGTCTGCCTCCTCTAAAGCAGTTACAAGGCCAAAGATCTCTTGTGCCCTCCTCACATTCTTTAATCGGCCTGTCTCATAGACAGTCTTAAAAGCAAGATGGCGCCTAACAAAGGCCCAGCATCTGTTTCGGTACGCGTATCTTTCCTCAGGTCTGTTCCTAACTCTTGTCACTGATCCTATATATAATAGGGAGGGCACCGCTGTGTAAAGTGCAACAAGACTTACGCCGCGGCGAAATATCTTCGTCGCCATTTGGAGACGTCTCGTGCCCACTCGGGAGTCAAGCGCTTCTTCTGTCCTGTGCCCACCTGCCCTATGGCGAGCAAGGGCTTCACACGTTCAGACGAGCTCAATAGACACATGAAGAGAGGCGTCCATCTTCCTCCTGGCCCTAGACTCAAGACCGGCAACATGCCCACCGCCCCGTCCAATGCTCCTGGACTCGCTCCCTCTGCGGCCGCCGTCTCTGCTCCATCGGGACCGAGCGGCACCGGTACTTCAGTACCAGCCGATGACGACTCCCGGTTTGACGAGCATGAGGAACAAGACGACGATGACATGGAGCAAGATGCTCCCATGAACGAGGACTCTGAGAAAGAGGACTCTGAGAATGAAGACAGCGTCTCGGATAACCGCGAAGCCGAAGATACCTCCTCCCATGCGGGCTCAACCGAGGACGAGAAGCAAGATCGCGGTGACTCAAGTGAATTAGACGACGACGTTGATGAGTATGAGCTCCTGGAGAACGAGGTTGCCAGACTGAGGGGTGTACTCCGGGAGAGGGAGTGGAGGATCCGCTGGCTGGAAGAGATGGTGGCGGAGACGGGCCTTGGCACAGCCGGCATCGCTCGTCAATATGACCCTAACATGGGGCGTAGCCACGTCGGCTATCTTGGAGCTGCCGGAGAGGATCCCCATGGCGACGATATTTCCAACACTGCATCCTGCGCCGCGCTTAGTGCAGCTTCGACACCGATTTCGCCAACAGGGGCGGCGTCTGCACTGACGGGGACCGGAACAACTGCTGCTCAGGAATCAAACACCACCACTCCGACCAGGGAGGATGACGCAGGAGACGGAGACACGTCCGTGGCTGATGACTCTGCGACCTCTGACGCAGCAACCGACGAGGCCACCGATGCGCCTAGTGCTGACTCCGAGGTCGAGGCACTGCTCGCTGAGAGTGCCGCACTGAGGAGGCAGATTGAGCGGCGCCAAGATACGATCGACTTCCTTGAGGATGTGTACGCCACACGCAGGCGCGCGCTGCTCTCTCGGCGGTAGAGCCTGGGATGGCGCACTTGGGAAGCACATCTGGGCTTCTTGCTGAGACCGCTGCGACTGAGTGTTTGTCTGAGACTCTCAGCCTGATCACAGCCATATTGTGTTGGGGAGGTGAGGCAAGTTGAGGCTTGTCTCGGATGTCCAAAACAAGTGAGGTTTGCCGGGGTGGATGGTTGTGGCACGCTGTGTGGTTTGATCGAATATTGTATGTGGGCACCGAGACGTTCGACAGAGGCGTTTCTTGGTATGAATACGAGAGAAGTGTTTTCGCATCGGGGGTTCCTCTGTTTGCCAGGCTTGTAGTTGATGTCGCAAACCGCAAGCTTGTTGCTTGTTTGGACCTGCCGCTCGTTAGCGTACATCACAAAGGCAAGCCGCAAGTTTCCGCAATCCCCGTCGTTTCCTTGAAAAGAAAGACATATGCTTACCAAGCTGACATAGACCGAGAATGCAGGAGGCATATAAAGAGCCTTGAAGGCCTTTATCCTGTATGCTGATACCCACCGAAGAGTGCGACGGTCAAGCAGCAGTGAGGTGCTCAGGTGGAGGAATGGGTCAATGAATAACTCATCAAAATGTACGCGGGGAGGCATTATGGCACGATCACGAGCACGTTGAGGACTCAAAGCATGTCCATTGATGGGGCCTGAAGGTAAGCTGCTCCCTATCCCAACCGAAGGCTGTATGCCACTGACACGCCAATCCCTGTGTCTCCAAGAGCCAAATCTACCAGACACTCTCCTGATCCATGCCTTCTGACTAATCCGTTTCATTCATGAGATCCAGAAACTTGTTCTCCCTGCCCAGACACTCCTCACGCAGAGACTTGATCTCCTCGACGAGACGCTGACGCTCCTGGTCGAAGCACTGGCGATCGTAGTCTATCTGGGCGCGTAGCTGGGTGATCTCATTGCCCTTGGCCACGGAGTCCTGGTCATGGTAGTTGGCCCAAGCATTGGCTACGGCAAGCTGCTGAGTGAGAGCTACGATGGTTTGCTGTGCTTGCTGAAGGGCATTGACTGGCTGGGCGGCGATGGCTTGCTGGGCTTGCTGAACGGCAATACCCTGCTGAGCTTGCTGGGCGGCGATGGCCTGACCCGGCTGGACGCCACGACCTTGAACCTGGCGAGCGGGATGGTTGGGATGGCACTCCTTCATGTGCACGTTGAGGTACTCCGTGATTTTAAAGCCCTGTGTGTTCTTCGGGCAGTCCTGAACCGGGCAGAGGTACGGGCGCTCATCACTGTGGACCAGTTGACGGTGCCGAGCTAGGCTGCTTGGAGTTGACAGCTTCGCCAAACACTGGTCGCAGGTGGTTTGGTCCTGCTGATTACTGGAGGTTAGCCTGGGAAATGGTTGAGAGAAAGGCTGCTGCTACTTACGCCAGGGTTCTGCTGACCGTTAGGAGCCATTCTGGATTCTGGCGCGGATGGTTCGGAGCAAGATCTGTGCAGGGACTTTCACGGTTGTTAGACTGATTCAGTTTATGTCTTGGGAGCGTGGGAGGTACTCACGTTGTGGTTGGAGATGAAAATCCGGACGTACGGGTGCAGAGTACGGACGTATGCAGAGAACGTTGAGGGAGGGAAAGACGGGACTGAGGCGTCGCGCGTTTTGCTGGCTTGAGCGAGCGAAATGTCTTTGGGCACTACGGGGCACGACCGCTCGGTTGTGAAGGCAAAGAAAACAGAGACTCGGGTCGAGTTACCGTGGTCATCGGACTAGCCTCTCACCGTGAGTTCACTATATATTCACCTCGTCACCAGAGTCTTTCAGTTCTTATCTGTGTCACTTGTGCTCAAGGTTATTCACTTCTGTAGTGACTCCTACTTTCGTGGAAACCACACCTTCACTCTTCGACCGAAAACTACTACCTTACGATACTCAAAACGCAGACACTGATTCTTGACGACTACCCGCGTTACCAGCGAGAAGCGATTTACTCAGGAATTGGCAGAAAGCACACATACTGAGTGCAGCTCATCATAATCACGAGCTCAAGATGGCGGATTCGAGCGACCTCGCGCCCGGAACCTTTTACAGTAAAGCTCTGGTCCTCGCTTTCGCAGCATGTTTCTGACTTCGTTCACAGCTGAGCACATCATCGACAACAAGGGAGTCAAGCGACTGAGCTTTGTTTGCCGAGCATGCGGTCAGGCAAAGGACAGAAGGTCACGGCTGGCCATACATATCAAGTCAGTATACAATAACGGGACCGCTTCACTGCAGAATTCCCTCACACTGTCCATCAGGACAGCAAAACTAACGAAGCACAACAGGGCCCAACACCCTTCCACCGGAGCTCCCGCGGCTGCTCCATCGGCCGCCGACAGCGGGGCTGTAGGAGAAGCTACCATTCCTGTGGGAGCTATCCCGGCAACATCTGCTGCGGGCTTCTTTCCCCCCTTCCCCGTCGACGGCAACTTGCAGCCCAGCGAGCGCGAGAATCACGAAGCTAGCCCCTCCGGTAGCCAACAGGTACGAGCAGCGGGACCTGGCTCCCATGCCGCTTCGGCCACAGAAGTCGACGTGTTCCGGGCTAAGCTCCAGTCTCAGATTGGGGACAACAAAGAGCTGCGCAAGGAGCTGGCGGAGGCCTGGCGTCAGCTGGACATTGAGAAGCAGGAGCATGCCGAGGATATCAAGACTCGGGAGGGCATGCATAAGGCAATGGAGGCAGCCCTGGCCGAGGAGATTGTCAAGCTGAAGAAAATGCTGGGCGTTTAAAGTGTGCCTGATGTAGAAGGTGTTGGAGGAGCTTGGAAGGGCAAGTCAAGGAGCCAACTGCACCGATGTACAACCACAAAGCATTAACCCAGAGATAGCAAATGGGCAGAATCATTCCTCAATGAGTCTTAAGGTGACACATGCCGCAATCAGTATCATGGAGAAAGGGAAGACATCTCCAAATGGACAAGCACACAATGTCAGCGCGTATAGACAACCCTGATCAAGGAAGCCAAACGAAGCAATATAATATCCACCATAAAAAGTAGTTCTCACTAGAATGTCTTTGTATCCGGGACCGCTGCCTTGACATACCTCACGAGCTGGAGACGTAGTGATGCATCTCTATAGCCCGTTTCACTGTCCGATACTCTGGGCTCAAAGTCTCCAAGGCACATCGCCCTTCTCTGCTTCATGAGAAAGGGACATACTTTTTGAACATCATCTCGTCCTTACGCCGTATATAGCATAAGAGTCAGTGCTCGGTAGAACAACCACTCGCTCTACGTTGGTTGGTGACGCGAACATATCCATGTTGCCCAAGCATTTGCTTGATGCCTGCTACATCTAAGGCTCGGAGCAACGACCCGAGAACTTGCCACCCAAGCCACTCGCTCGTAACGACATGCCTAATACGGTCAATAAAAGAGACACGAGAAGAGGGCTCATTAACCCTGACGTCACGCACAGGGCAACGCGTCACGGTGCCAAAGCTGTCCGGTCAACCTAAGTCTTGAACCTGGAAGACGCGTATCTAGAATACACACGACTGAAGCGCCATCCCATCCCGATTCCAAGGAAACTATCCACCGGCCATCGACACATAACATCACCAGCACGATCGACATCAACCTAGAATGGAGCCGAAGAACAACATCATGGATCCAACCATAGAGTCAGATGTAGATCATCATCCGCCGGCGTCTTCCGGTGATTCACCGGCGCATAGAAACCTACAGCCCGTAAATATCCCAAACAAGAATATGTTCACGAGCCTTCACGAGCCAGACACTGATGATGGTGACTTTGAAGAGCCGCCATGCTCCGCAGATTGACGATGACTTCCTCGGTCTTATAGACCCTCGGCTGCTGAATCCTCCGTTGCTTGCGGAGGACCAGCCCGTGTCAGCACAGCGGCCTGCCAGCATGCTTGCTGACATACCACCTCTCTCCGCCGCTCAACCATTCCCAGCGCAGCCCGACACCAACCAGAACGCGTCCGACACTCCGGAATTCGTGTGTCCCAAGTGCGGGACACAAGTCCAAAGCAAGTACAGCCTAACGCGACACGAGAAGACGATCCACCAGGACGCAGAGACGAGAATCTGCCCCTTCCCGGACTGCGCCCGACACTCCAGGCCGTTCAACCTCGACTCGCTGTACCGAAAACACATGAGGGCGGCGCATGGAGTGGTGGTGGAGCCGAAGAGGAAGAGAAGGAAGAGGAGGGGGAAGAAAGGCGCTGGTACCGGGGACGATGCAGATGATGGCGATGACGGGGAGGAGGAGGAGGAGGATGAGGATTGTATGCCCTACGAGCAGGTGTGCAAGTTGCAGTAGGAGGGATGGGCACTTGTCATGTCCGCCGGGTGAAGGGGAGACTGCTTGAGACGGGGGAGTTCGTGCCTCTAGAATTGTGTAGGGAGAGACAGACAAGGGGTATTGAACCATACGATGGAGTGTATTGTACTTTTGTACAAGAAAGTTGGGCAATGACCTGCCTCATCTGTATGCCAGTATGGTATGTTCGTTCGAGAAATAGGCAGGGGTTTTCGATGATACACGAGCTACGGCTATTAAACACATGCGTCATCCCTTGCAGACGTCAAAGATCAATGGTCATGGTCCTCGTTCATGTGCAGTCAACAGGTACGAGTGAGGCAGATGCAGGATAGAGGTTATGATAAAGTTTAAGTCGTGCATCTACGGGGATTCTCGGCGGCAAACCGGCATCCACACTATACATATCCACAGCCAACTAGTCTTGGCGGAACCATAACTGAGGTAGGGATAACCACTACGTACGTGCTCTTTGAAGCCATGACATGTATATACTCTGGAAATAGGACCCTAAGACGTCAACCCTCGGTCATCTGTGGTGCTCTTCTGAACAGTGGAGCAATATACAAATGCTGACCCCTGGCCATTACAACCTTTCATGCCGTGGGGTCAACTGGGAGTTAATCCTCCCCATGCCGAGTCCACATATCCTGCTTCCGACAAGCCTCCAGAAAGGCCTTGTCATTCCTTGATCGTCTCCACCTCCCGAGTGAAATAACATCATGAGCACACTTCCACTCAGCCACGCTTCTCAAGGCCGCGTCCTCCCTCGTCAAAGCACCTCGCTCAGCTCACCACTCTGGCCAACATGTTCGCTCCCGTCAGCGGGGAGATTGCTCATGACTTGATCATCCTGTAGGCCATCATTTGCGCTTTGCTGTACATGGTCGCTTCTGGGAATAGTATGACTGGCTGTGACTTGACTGTCCTGTGACGCCCCCTCTGCGTCATCCTCGACACCATGGACCCGTCTCATGTGCCGCACCAAGGCATCCTTGCGCGAGAAGCCGACGGTGGCCTGCTTGCAGTTCTGGACTGGGCATAGGAAGGGCTTCTCCTTAGAGTGCACGCTCTCCTCGTGTCGCTCGACGCTGTCCATACGGGTGAATGCCTGGTCACAGTGAGGGCACGGAAACTTGTGCTCGATTATCCCGGCGGTTTGGTCCTTGGTGACACTGCTGACCTCGTTGCTGATGGCTTCGGAGGCGGTGCTGGACGGGGCTATGGAGGGAGTTAGAACACAAGGCGAAGATACTTGATCAATAAGCGAGCGTAGAAGTACATATACCTGTGATCTCCTCCAGATTGGATGCCGTCTGTGCCGGATGGACTTGCTGTTCGTTCATAGTGCTTGATTGCAGCTGTTAACTCCTCTCTGACTGTGTCGAAGCGAGGGGTATCGACAAGTTCGCTATGAGTTTCGAGGAGGATGGAGAAAGTATAACGTCTTCCCGGAAAGTCCAACTGTATGAAGACGTTGGGTCCTAGGTTGTCCAAGGGTAGACAGAGGGCGCTCGGACCATCTGGTGGTGGCAGAACTCCGGTTACTCGTCGATTTGTTTACCGATACATCACCAGGAACACACAAGCTAGGCTTTTTGATGAGGCTGGTGTTGTGGCCCGAGCTTTGAGCTCTCACCTTCAGCTTCAGTCGTTGTCAGGTTGCGAAGCTCACCCCCTGCATTTTGAGACCAGCTGGATTGATACATCATGGGGTCCGTGCAGAAGGGCGACAACGACGTGTCTGCGTCACATATCGTGGCACCGATCTCTGAGGAGATAGAGGAGCAAGACGGCATACTCTCCAATGAATCGTTCAACCAAATGGCTATAAACTCTGGCGTGGTTGCGGTTCGTGGAAGCCTCGGTCTATCATCGACATGTAGCTATCCATCATACTCTATCACGACCACCAGCCAGGAACAGAGACCTACTTGTGACTTGTCATCAGTACCATCCTTGTATACGGCAAAGATCGCTCAGACTTACCCTCCCGTGAGGACATCCCGTCTCCAAAAAAAATCTTTGGCGATGTATATCCATTAACATCAAGCAGATACTCGGGGAACAGCAGTATGTGAATGAGCCAGCCGATAGTGGCGTTACCATGTGCATGAGCACGACGGCCGGCAATCCAATTCCGACCTGGGACCACTCTCTGGCCTCATTTCCTGTAAACAAGCCCATCACCGGTCCTCCGGCACTTGTCGAATGCGTGACACTGAAAATGTCGTCCAGCGGGCAGTCCACTGACATGGCTTCTCCTGCACAGCGGTTCTTCCCGCTTGCTCCTGAGCGACAATCGAGCATCCCTGATTCAGGACGAAACGCATTCATGCCTCCTACGGAGCGATCCATGGCCGTGTCTGCCGCTGAAGAGTTGACTTGTATGCCAACAGGAGCAAAGTCTCTTAAGCCGCTAAAGCGCACCAGCCCGATCGCCGGCCAATCCCACGAAGATGCGGGCCGCAGACAAGGCGCATAAATGCCACAAGTGTGACGAGACTTTCGCGACAAGGGAAGCTCGCTTGGCGCACATCAAGGAGGTCCACCATGTGTGGCACTGCACCTGGCCCGGGTGCAAGCGAACAAAAACCCTTCCACCGGGAGACCAGCTACAGGCGCCACATGCGGGATATCCACCAGATGGAGATGAAGACCGAGAAGCAGAAGAAGGAGGACCAGAGGCTAGCCGCAAGCCCAGGATAACCTCGAACCCATACAAGTGTACTTGCAGGGCGAGGGTAGATCACTCCCGGCTGACACGCGTGCCCGAGGACGCAAGCGCCCTAGAGAAAGCGAGACAGAGGACGTGTCAGTGCTGCAGGAGGGCAACAAGCACCTGCGTGAGATGCCAGACAGGCTCGGCGATGAACTGCGCATGGAACGGGCTAGAGGTGAGGCTGCGGTTCAGGACGTGGAGAAAGCCAAGCGAACAGAGGCTGCCAAGATGTACCATGCCCATCAGGAGGAGCTCAAGCGACTGCGCCAGGGTGACTGGGTCTGGCATTCAGGGAGGGAGGAACTTGATGAGCTAAAGGAGAAGTGGACACGCGAGCATGAGGAGGAGGTACGGAAGATTCATGATCGCCGCGACAGGAACGAGCGGAGTTGTGGAATCCTCTTTAAGCCCTATGCATAGATGTTGGGTGCCGCTGGACACTGTCGTTCTCAGGAGTTTCTCGGCGACGGACGGCTAAGCAGAAGAGTGTTAAGCAGGAAAAGGTTTTGTCAAGATTTGTATTATCATCTAGACCTACCACAGTTACAGGTCACTTCCCGACTTGCCCTGTATGGGATGTCGTTCGAGTATGCAATTGTGAACTATGCAATAAAACATAAAGACCAAAAGTTCTGCCTCAGGCGACATAGGATTTTGAACCCCGGTTGACGCATGATGCTCTAAAGTTATTTCCCAGGCCACGAACAGCCAACCACGACAAGTCTATCCTCGTCAATAGGAGCAACCATGCCGCCTAGGTTACCTCTGCGCTCGGCAGCGCAATGCTGTAGGATATCCGCGGGCCCTCAAGCGGCCTCGTCGCCTCTGGTTTCCCTGTTCGCCGCCCTCTCGCTCCAGACGCAGACTCGGAGCGCATCCATCCTCGCCAACCTCTCCGAGAACAAGGGCGCCCATCACAAGCGCATCCGCGTCGGTCGCGGTCCCTCATCAGGCTACGGAAAGACGTCTGGTCGCGGTAACAAGGGGCAAGGGCAGCATGGCAAGGTCAAGGCTCGGTTCCAGGGTGGTCAGACGCCGCTGGCCATCAGCCACGGCCGGAAGGGATTCGAGAATCTGTGAGTTGCCCTCTGGCTCCAGAGCAGTAGGCACACCTTTTGAAACATTGTGGCTAACTACTCTTATTCCCCAGCCGCGCCCCCGAAATGGCCGTCGTCAACCTCGACCGCCTCCAAGCCTGGATCGACGCCGGCCGCCTCGACCCGACCAAGAAGATCACCCCCCGCGAGCTCATCAAGTCCGGCATAATGGGCCGCACCATAAAAGACGGCATCACCCTGCTCGCCCGCGGCAAGACCTCCCTCCGCACGCCTGTAGACATCATCGTCTCCCGCGCCTCCGAGGCCGCGATAGAAGCCGTCGAGGCCGCCGGCGGCAAGATCGTCACGCGCTACTTCACCAAGGAGTCGCTCAAGAGGCTCGCCGCCGGCGAGAGCGTCATCACCGACAAGCCGCTGCCCGTGGGGCCGGAGCACGTCGACGCCGTGCTGGAGCAGGCCATGAACGGGCCGCACTACTACCGGCTGCCGGACCCGACGGGCCGCTGGGATATAGAGTACTACAGGGACCCGGCGCACAGAGGATATCTGAGCCACCAGCTGGCGCCGGGCGAGTCGCCCAGCTTGTACTTCAAGGTGCCGGGAGAGGAGAAGAAGGTCTTTGCCAGCAAGGCGAAGCAGCAGGAGCAGGTGGACGGGGACAAGCTGTTTTAGACGGTCACTTGATGTCGGGAGGACAGCCGTGTATGTATATGTATCATTACCAGAGCGTAGAAGGCATACTGTGGTATCTTCATCACTGGTGTCAAGCCTTCAATTCTCGATGCCAAGTCTTCTGTGGCTGTGCATTCTGCTTGCGGATGTGGCTGGTGAGACTGAGACCCCGGCCGTCGAAACGAAACCTGATTCGACCGATAAGTGCGTGGGCGTCTCGGGAGCTCTCCACTTTCCCCAGCCTCGGGGAGGAGCTCCTCGTCCTCTTCGTCGTCAGACACTGCACTGTCACAAGCGACAGATCGTCTGCAATTGATCTTTTATTACTGTACAGCGTCGCTTGTTCGTCTCTTCAATTGTCTTGCCAAGCTCTCGCTTGTTCTCGCCTTGAGCTGTGCTATGGTTGGCTGCAGCTAGCATCGGCGATTACGCATACGCCCATTACGCAATCGAGCTGTCGTCGATGCACTTGACCTCCCCAGCTTTGGATATTTAAACTAAGACCTCTCCAAGCCAAGTACTCAACGTCCACGACACACGACACAGGCATATACAGTCTCCTCGCATTCCTATCCGACCCTGACAGCCTACACAGCTCCTGTCCTCGGGCCTCACAATGTCGCTCTTCGGCAGCTCGCCCCCGGACGAGACGCCCAACGCCGCCGCATCCGCCTTCGGCCGCTCGACCTCCTCCCTCTTCGAAGACGAGCCGCCAATGACCAAGTCCACCTCGAGCGCCCTCTTCCAGGACGACGACCCCAGCGGGGCCTCGTCGCCCTGGGACATGCCCACGCCGCGCAAAGCGAAGAGCCGCGCCGACCTGCTGAAGACCCTCCTGCCCGCCTCGGACGTGCCGGAGAGCTACATCGAGATCTTCGACGCCGTGGTCCGGGACAGCGGGAGCGGCGGCAGGATCACGGCCGGCGGCGTGGCGCGCACGCTGGCCGCGGCTCACATCAGCGCCGACGAGCAGGCTCGGATCATGGCCATCGTTGCGCCGGGCGGAGGCACCGGGAGCGGCGAGGTCGCTCTGGGGCGGAACGAGTTCAATGCTCTGCTGGCTCTGATCGGACTGGCGCAGGATGGCGAGGTGCCTAATCTGGACGGCGTCGACGAGCGTCGGAGAAGTGAGTGCCTCTTTCCCGTTCATGTGTCGCAGCCGCCTTGACTGCTGCTATCTTATCTAATCGGCAACGGCCGCTTCGTTAAACGGAGGAGCTCGTGCTCGTGGTTCCTGTAATTTCCCTCCTGTTGCTTGTGGATCGCCGAAGCACAGCTCTCGACTTAGTGGGTCACATCGTCACCGGGATACTTGGATGCTAACAAGCTTGTGACCCTTTAGATCTGCCAGAACCGAAGCTGCCAGGCCTAGTCGACCAAGACAAGCCCGTGCTCCCGAACCTCAGCGAGCTTGGTGCCAAACCCCCGCAACGACCAGTTACGCCGACAAGAGCACACGCCAAGCCGTCCGCCCCTGCCAGCCAAACCCGGGCGTTACCGAAGGCGTCGATGGACTACCCCGAGGACCCCTGGGGCACGCCCGACCTACACAAGAACCACAACCACCCTCCGTTTGAGCAATCACGACCAAATGGGGCCGAGCCGCCGCTCCCGAGCATCCCGGTGAACGGGAATGGTCCCGCGCGCGGGCGCACAACGTCGACGTTTACGACGAGTACAGTCAACTCCGTGGGTAGTGCTACGCAACAACAGAACACCTTACCAGCAGGAGCTAGCCCCTCAGCCGGCGGGGCTTGGGGTTACTTTGACGGCAACACGACAGCACCGGGCGGTGGTTTTGGAGAGCAGCCGCCAGCGGCCAGTAACCCGGGTATAGACCCGTTTGGCGCCGGCAGTGGAGGCAGTGGTGGCGCCCCGGGTGGTGAACATCCGGACCGGACGCCTAGCCGGTCAATCGGAGGTCTGGGCAGGACGGGCAGTGCCATCGAGGAGACCATCGTGGTGACGCTCATGCCGGAGAAGGAGGGGATGCTGTTCTTCCAGCACCACAACTACGAGGTCACCAATCCTAGGCGGGGGAGTAAAGTTGTGCGGCGGTACAGCGACTTCGTGTGGCTGCTGGACTGCTTGCACAAGCGGTATCCGTTCCGCGTCCTGCCTCTGCTCCCCCCGAAACGTGTTGCTGGTATGTGCCCTTATTATATTCGTTTTTAACACGACTGACACAGCCAGTCAACGGCAACCACCTCTCCAACGACGGGGCCTTCATCGAGAAGCGCCGGCGCGGCCTGGCCCGCTTCCTCAACGCCATCGTCCGCCACCCAGTCCTCAGCCAAGAGCAGCTAGTAATAATGTTCCTCACTGTCCCAACGGTACGTATATTTTGCTATCCAACTCTCTAAACCCAGCCCCGTCATCCCCACTAACTAGTCCCCAAGGAACTTGCCGTCTGGCGCAAGCAAGCCAACCTCAGCGTGCAAGACGAATTCGCCGGCCGCGCCCTCCCGCCCGGGCTCGAGGACTCCCTCGCCCCCACGATCGACGACCTCTTCGAGCGCACGCGGCACGGCGTCCGGCGCAGCGCGGAGCTGTACATCACCATCTGCAACCTGATGGACCGGCTCGTCAAGCGGTCCGAGGGCGTGGCGGCGGACCATTCGCGCATCGCGCTGAGCCTCGACTCCCTGACGCAGGTCAACGCCGACACGTACGCCACCGACACCAACGACGTCCCCCTGCTCAACGACGGGCTGGTGGCCATGGCCAAGCACCTGCGCCAGGGCCAGGCGCTGCTCGTGGACGAGGCCAGGGCGTGGGACGAGGGGGTGCTGGAGGACCTGAAGAGGCAGCGGGACGCGCTGGTCTCGCTGAGGGACCTGTTTGACCGGCGGGAGAGGCTCGACAAGGATAATATTCCGTATCTGGAGAGGAGGATACAGAGCCACGAGACGAAGCTGGCGGGGTTGAGGGCCAAGCCCGAGGGGATGGTCAAGCCCGGGGAGATTGATCGGGTTGTGGAGAGTATCATCAAGGTAAGCCCCCCCCCTTCCCATCTCACTAAATGCATTGTGCAACTGCGTGATACTGACTTTGTGGACGAAATAGGACAAGGAATCCATCGTGACGCAGCACAACCGCTCCGTCTTCGTCAAGGAGTGCCTCCGCGACGAGCTGCTCTTCTTCCAGACGACGCAGTACCACGTCACGCGCTGGAACCAGGACTGGGCGCAGGAGCGCGTCAAGTACAGCGAGCTGCTGACCGAGAACTGGCGGAGGCTCCTGGACGAGCTGGAGGGCATGCCCACGGGCGACTAGGGACGGCCCGCGTCGAGCGTCGGCGGCAGTCCGGCTGCTTCGGAGAGCGGCGGCAGTCTTGGAGGGGTCGGCGGGGGGACGCCGCCGGCGGGGAGGTTCGTGAGTAAAGGGGGACACTCGGAGAGGAGTCTGGGCAAGGCTGTGAGGATGATGCAGAGGCGGCCTGCTGCTGCAGGTGAAGATAGGGAGGTGAGGAGGAATGGGAGGTGGAGGGGCGGCGGCGAGGGGTCGAGGGAGAGCTGTAGGAGGACGGGAACAGGGCATTTTCATTGAGGGTTGCTGCTGGAGCCAAGTCGCTGCTGGGGTCTGTTTATATGTCGTGAAGGGGGAGCAGTGTTTATACATCAGGAGGAGAGGATGGAGGAGATATTATCATACCCCCTTTGTTTTCCCGTCTGTTTCGGAAGCTGGACTCTTCTGGCATGTTTGTTGGTGTAGGCATTGTCTTAGTAGCATCCATAGCAGGGAGTTCTTCTTTCACAGTCACCGTAGATATACGTTTGGTTTCCATGCAGTACTCCTTGCCACCCATTAACTTAATCATTTGTTCTGACGGGCTTGACTACGTTCCGCTCCGTCTTACTGCGTTACTGAGTCGGGAGCTCTGATACTTATGCCTGCCTGGCTCCAAAAGTCCAAGGAGACTCGTGGGTGCTTGGTCGTTGCCTTTCGAGGTCTGCAGGTTGCAGCATTGAGCTCAGGTCGTCCTCCCCAGCACGTTATCCGTCTGTCTGCCTGAGGACGCTCGATGCAGCAGCGGTCGACACGGCGGCCTGTTGGACTTCATTTGCCACGCAGTTTACTCCCGATCTGAACTGCTGCATGTACAAGACGGTAATCGTCAGCTTCTTCGCAGCCAAGGATCCTTGATCAACTCGCAGGCAGGCATTCGGTCCTCTGGCCTCCACTGTAGCATCTTTCTTATGAGGCCAGGAACTCCGTCTTTTCTTCTCCACGTAAATTCTCCTCCTCATCTTCGAGAGTACTGCCGGATACCGCATAGATGTCTTTCATTCTCCCTAGATGGTATGTTCAGCGTGACTGGTCACGTCGCCAAGGAGGGCATTAGGCGTGGTGGCATCCTACCGCTATCATCATCAAAGAACTCTTCTGCAACGTTGCGACACCGTTCAAGTAAGTCGGCCGGAGGCGGTCCTAGTAAGGATACCATCCGTTCAAGGTGCGCGGCGCTCGATTGCTCTCTGCTGGGAAGTCTCTGGTTGAAGAGATGTTTCCCTTCGTATAGGTCCCAGACCTTTGGGGGACTGCTTAGTAGTGAAAACCCATCAATGGCTGGGAGCAAATCAATGAGGGAACAGGGCTTTACGAACCATCAAGCCGACCGCCCATATATCAATCTTTTCGTTCCAGGGCACCGCGAGGATGATCTCCGGAGCCCTGTAGAGGTCGGGCATGACTTCGCCTACGAAAGGCCCGTCCCCGAAGCGGGCATCTCCAAAGTCCGAGATTATCGGCTCTCCGGGATCGTCTGGTATATCGAGCGTAGTTGATGCGTAGACTATCCGGTCACCCTCAATCTTGCGAGCTGATGGCGATGCGGATTCCGAGGCAACGAGACCGTCGAAGAATGCTTGGTCCGGAACAGAGAGCATTATGTTCTCTTCATGGATGTCTGTGGTTGAATTTGAGCAAGTGTCCAAGTGATCCTATCTGCGGGCGTCATACCTGTGTGAACGACATGGCCGACTGAGTGAAGGAAGTCGAGTCCAAAAAGTATGCCATGCAGCATGGGCTTCAAGACGTCGTTTGGAAGCTTTCCTCCTGCAATGCGACGAATCTCTCCGAGAGATAACTAAGAGATTCGTGAATAAGAACTACGTGCGGTCCTTTGGCACCTTCAACCTCGAATGAATCCAAGATCAGACGCACAAGCCTCGCACCTGGATGGGAGGATTTGATGGATTTCATGTGATTGAGTACTTTCGTCTCATTCAAAGCTTGACGATGGCCGGTCTCGTATATTTTTAATGTGACATACCGATGTTTCCTATGAGACAGTCAGTCAGGTTGCCGAGAGGGGGAATATTTGCTGGCGAGGGTGAGGGTGACCAAGAACTCACTGCAAATCACGGCACAGCCAAGCCGTCGATACAGAGCCAAACCCAAGCTTCAACATGACTTGGTACCTGGATCTGAAAACTTCGCCAATGCGCACATCATACCACTTGTCCGGGTTGTACCATGAGAGCGTCTCCTCCTCGAGCCGTACGTCGCTGTTGTAGACCTCATATTCGACGGCGGGTAGTGGTCTTGGAGGGGATGGGGGCCTTTCTGGCGCTGATACCGTTGGTTCCATGGTGCCAATGGTGCCTCACTGCTGGAGGCTCTGCGCTGAAACTCGTGTACATGCGTATATTGTTAAAGTTGGAAGCAGTACGACGGTTGCACAAAGAATCCAAGACGCGGGATTGTATTTGTGGCCTCAGGCATCTACTGTGCCTGATGCTTCACTTGCTCTGCCCGTCATATAACGATGCGAGGATGTGGGACAGTCTACCCTGCTGACCTACTACGTAGATCCTCACCGGTCAACTCATGTTTGTAGAGTACCTCGGTTTGGAAAATCATCCAGGGTGTTCATCGCTATGGACCGTAAGCGATCATCACACCTCGTGCTGCACATGGTTTGGTAGGCCGCCACTCTCCATGATCCCCTATCCCCCGCTCCCTTGCGGCTCCAGGCTGACTACGAGGTCCTGGAGCATTCGGCGCTCTTCGTCCTGGTACTTGGAAAACTTTCCCAGTCTCATCCCCTGAATCACCGCTTCCGTCTCGGCGACAAGGCGTCTTGCCTCGTCCACCCTGCCCCCTCCTTGCTTCCACATGCTGTGGATAATGGTCCGAGTCGTTCCCAGAGCCTGCGGCGAGTCGACACCCAGCTTTTCGTGCTTCTGCATCCAAGGGAGGACTTCGCGCGCCGCGGATTCGGCCTCGACCAGGTTGCCGTTGCGCAGGTCTAGATCCGCCAACATGTTGAGCCACGGCACCCGGGCGTCACCCGCCGTGTTCGAGAGCACGAGGCGGATGGTCTCGGCCTCCTCCTCTGGCATCCCTAGGTATCTCTGCAAAGTCTCGATGCCCAGGAGTAAGCGCCGCCATAGGTCCGGCTTGGCCTCGTGTATTTCCTCGGGCGCCAATGAGGCCTGTTGCGCGGCGAGTTTGGACTGGAGCTCGGCGAGCAAGAACTCGAGCCGGTGGGACTCGGGGCGGGACGCGTGATCACCGAAAGGAATCTTCTCTAACTCGCTGGGTTCGTAGCAGACGAGGAAGTTGCGCGCCACCCGGAAGTCGAGATCTTTCCAGAAAGGGGTATCCGGCACGTCAAAGTCCCATTCAAACCGCGGGACAAGCTGCTGCTGCTGCTGCTGCTGCTGCTGCTTGTTCTCTGCGGGCGAAGCCATTCGGAAGGGGGGCCAGTTGTCTGGCAGCTCCTGCTACTGCAAGTTAAGCCTCTCTCGCGTCCGAATAACCCGTCTTCAAACCGCACATCCGCTGGCGGCCCCGTAATTCTGGACGTAGATGTGTAGACCCAATGAGCAGTAGCGGCCAGTCCGACTCAACGGAATCGAACGAAATAGGAGCGTAGCACATTCTCAACGACACTAGACTTGGCCCCTAAGCTCTCGAGGTTGGCATTGGGGCGGGGCATTTTCTGTGGCCTGCATCCGCTTAGAATAGATGTTTTAAGAAAGGAAGGATACCTAATCACTCAAGGTAGGTAGCCTCCCTGACGACTAATATTACTTCACCTTACTTTAGGTAAGGTACTTGAGTATAAGGTACCTGAGTGAGCTGCAAGAGTTGGGAGTTATTGCGGTACGTACTAGGCTACCTTAGTGTACTGAGGCTCAAATGTGGCTGTGGACCTGCAAGTGAAGGCCCCACATGCGATTACAGCGGCAGCTGAGGCTCTTGGGGGGCCTTCCCCAGTGAGGCGCCAAATGACGTTCGCCTCAGCCTTGCGGCACTCTCCAAATTCCGCGACCATCAGGACGTCAATTTCCCAACTTGCCACCAACTTCACCACACCCGGACTGGCAGCGACACCTTTGACTCCACGAGAAGGTCGGTCTACGGCCCAACTTCTAGCGCCCCACCTCTCAGGCAACACCAACCGCGCTGCTAGACCTGAGAGCGAGAGCTGCGGCTCTTGGCGTCGACAACCCCCGAACCGATCACTCTTCGAGTACGCACCGCACATCAGTACGCTGCTCTCACATCTCGGCCAGCCCTGTGAGGCACGAGCAGAACCTCCCAAGAGCCACCGGGCCCCGACCGAGCTGACAGCGTCGTGCAGACAGCTGTGCAGCCCTTTCGATCTCCTTCAACAGCGATAAACACCCCGCAATCCATCAAACTCGACCCCGCCAACCCGCCGAGATGCCGTTGACCGCCGCGCAAAAGACGGCAGTGCAGACTTTCGTGACAACGACGGGCGCGTCCGAGAAGATTGCTCAAAGAGTGAGTAGTCGGCCACACGTTCTCCTCTGCATTGGTATCCGTTGGACGAGGGCACGCGAGCTGACCTTTTCTCAACAGTACCTCAAGAACACTGGATACAGACTCGAGGCCGCCGTGAACCAGTAAGTCGGACATTTTATCCTGCTTCTCTGTCACTCGCTCGCCCCAGATATGCGGCGCTACGACTATGTCACATCCTCGGTGACTGCCCCGGAACAGTTTCCAACTGCCGTCTGATACCCTACGGGGTCCTGCTTACACAGCATGTGGGGTCAGGTCCCCTACGCGTCCTGCTGTGCGAAGTGTCGATCTCCAGCTACAGCTACAGCGGTCCCAGCAGTTCTTGGCTGGTGTATCATGAACGTTACCTCCATCCCTTGCACTCTAAGCACTGCTCCTGCGAGCTGTCCGCTGCACCAGAACACAGCCGCATAATTTCCCAGGCCCTGGGGGGAACGGCAACCCGTTGTTGCTGAGCAGATCCCGTCCGGGCCCAACTAAATTTCACCGAGAGTCCTTCCGACGGGCCCGAACCTGCCTCTGCTCACTGGCACTTCTGCGGCTTGGGAACAACCTTGGTGGAGCCTAATTATGCGCCCGTCGCACTCATCTACCGGTCCGAAAAGACAGCGACACACACACACACACACCTGCATGCGCAGCCATTGTTTCCTTACTTGGTCTTACACACTCGTTTTTGCACTCTTTCTTTTTGTCAGAGCCAGTTTCGCTTCTCCTTGCGCTCGTTATGTCTCTCAGCGGCATATTTTCCGCCCTATCCTTGAAGAAGGGCAAGTCCCGCCGGAAAAAGGGCCAGGATACGTCATCCTCGGGAGAAGAGGACGCTAGCTCCGAACAGAGCTCTACGTTGGCAGGGAGAGACAGCAAGAAGCTCAAGGGAAGCAAGAGCAGCATATTCGGGATCTCGGCGAAGCAAGAGTCTGCTGGGCAGAGTCATCAAGGGCGGGTGCCGGTACCGCCGGATAGATCCGAGAGGACAGCCTGGGGCACGGCCAAGAAAGACGCTGGGACTAAGAAGGCTGCCAAACAGGGTACTGGGTACGCCGGATACGACTTGATGAACCCGCCGTTTCAGCCCTGCTGCTTTGCATTGGTGATCCGAGTGCAGTCAAGTGACTCTCGCGCTGAAAAACGAGGAGCACTCATGAATGCCAAGACTGCCTACTAACACCCCGGCCACAGATACTTTGAGGGCTCCGGCATTAGCATACCCAGCCCGCAGTCGTCCGCCAGCAGCAAACGCGATGACGCCAAGCTCGACCAGATGTTTGACGATCTGCGAGGTAAAGATACACCCCCGGCCTCTCCACTGCAGACGCACACAGCGCTGACACCCCGCAGATCCCGAGACAGACACCAATAAGGACGAGATAGGCGTCGACTCCTTGATGAAGTACTTCACCAGCCTCGGCGTCAACCCGGAGACGTGCGAGATCTTCATCGTCCTCGACATCGTGCAGGCCACGTCCTTCGGGCTGATCACGCGCAAGGGCTTCGTCGAGGGCTGGAAGGCGACAAGGTATGCC
>JANBVN010000239.1:0-38651 GCA_030052785.1 Coniochaeta hoffmannii
CTTCCCCCCCCCCCCCCCCCCCCCCCCAATTATCCTTCCAGCCATCGTCTTTGACGCTACTAACGAAGTTGCAGCTGCTGCTACTCCCCCACTCCCCATGATCGGCTTCGGCAGGGTCATAACGGACTACGTGTCTTTCGCATATCTGACGGACGTGTACATCCTGGCCGAGCACCAGGGCAAAGGGTTGGGGAAATGGATGATGGAGTGTCTGGACGAGATCCTAAGGTCGTGGCCGGGGCTGAGACGGACACTACTCCTGACGGGCGACCCGAATGCCGTGAGGCTGTACGAGAGGACGCTGGGCATGGAGGTCGTGCAGCCGGGGGGTAAGCTGGTGTTCATGCAGAAGGCTGGGCCTGCTGGGCCTAGTCATCATCCGTAGAGGGACCAAAGGAGAGGACTTATAGGATTAGATTTTTTTACTTTTTTTGGGGGGGGTTAGTGGAATCAACATCAGCTCTTAGCCGTAGTCTTCCCGTACGCACCCCCCAACGCCTTCCTCATCTCCAACGCGCGCTTATACGGCGGCGCAGTCGGCGGCTGCACGGGGTCGAGCGACACGTGGTTCTCCGGTAGCTTGTAGGACGCGTCCGAATCGAAAGCCGACAGGTCGCCACAGGCAATAAACGGCGCCACCCAGCGAATATCTTTGTCCGTGTTCTGCGTCCGATCCTCAACCTCCACGTCAACCACCCCATTCTCATCCACCACGTCCACCCTCTCGGGCCGCGCGTCCCAAGCCCCCGTGACGGGGTCCTGCATAGTCGTCTCCGCCACGATCGGCTTCCCCGCCTCCCTCTCCCTCACCATCTCGGACAACCTGCCATCCTTCCCGACCGCACCACCGAGCGGGTCGTCGAGGCTCGCGCGGAACCCGGGCGGGGGGCGGAAGTCGAGGCAGACGACGAAGGCCTCGACGCTGGAGGCGCGCGAGGAGCGGGGCTTGGCGACGTGGACGCGGTCGAAGAAGAGCTTGAGCTGGGCGTAGAGGAGGTCGACGTTGCGGCCGCGGAAGATCTTGGCGACGAACTTGCCTCCCGGCCGCAGGACGCAGAGGGCCAGGTTGAGGGCCGCGAAGAGGAGCTGGGACTGCACGTAGATGTCGAGGTCGTGGAGGCCGGTTACGTCTGGGGCGCCGTCGGAGAGGACAAGGTCGACCGGGGAGGAGGATGAGGAGGAGGAAGAGGACTGGTTTGGTGAGTTGGGGTCGAGGGCGCGGAGGAGGAGGGGGACGGTGGCCGGGTGGGTTATGTCGGCGCGGAGGGTGGTGATGCCGGGGAGGGGGGAGATGGGTTGCAGGTCGATGGAGACGATCTTGACGTCCTTTCGGGGGTTTAGTGGTGAGGAAATTGGTTGCTCGGGGATGTCTGATGGTTGTCGTGAGGGATGATCTGGGTCCGGGAAGAGGCCGAGCATCTGCTGCCGGAACTTGGCTTCGCGGTCTTGCCAGGCTGCGCGGCCGAATTTCTCGCCTTTGATAAGCACGCGGGAGAGCACTTGTGACCAGGAGCCCGGGGCCGCGCAGAGGTCGACTACCCGTGTTACGTCCTCGAAGAGGTTGAATTCTGGGGCGAGTGTCAGTCTCCCGTGCATGATTGAGTGAGACGGAGGAGAATGAGTACCTTCGTCGAGCTGCAGCAGTTTGAATGCGCTTCTTGCTCGCCAGCCTTGCTCCTTGGCCAGTCTGTAGTAGGCATCGCGCTTGTCCTTGGATGATTTGCCCATCTTGGCTAGTAGATGTCCGTCCGTTTATGCCACTGGCTTATGAGGTGCGAGATGCGACGGATATCTCACAACGTGCACAGTCGTCCATTGGCTGGCGCTGCCAAGACCTGTAAAATTTCGAGGCTTCATAAGGCTGGAATAAGGTGCGGTCAGTGCGCGGGAGTAGCCCCGCATTAAAGTTCAGCCAGACGGCCCCAAATTTTCTGCCATTCTTCGAGCTCGGCCGTCGCGATTGAGACTTCTATTACCGACGATGATGGCCGCTACCATGGATTTAAAGCAGAAGAAACGGAAACAGAGTGTGAGCGAAGCGCCGCACAAGCGACGGAAGACACAGCAACAACAGCAGGTCAAGAGCAAACGCCCGCTCGCGGTCGACAAGCTACCATGGAAGACTGTCGATGTGCCCGAGATGTTCGACGATGCCGAGGGGTTCTATGGGCTCGAGGAGGTCTCAGGGGTTGAGGTTGTCCGGCAGGGCGATACTGTGCAGTTTGTAAGTAGGGCAAACCCCCTGGTTGTGGGGCGGACTATGCTAACAGCAACATCAGATTACTGCTGCCGCAGCCGCGACCACAGACGAGAGTGAAGCCGGTGATGAGTTCGAAGGATTCGACGACGAACCGGAAGCTACAGAGGAGAAATCCAAAATCATAAAAGCTGCGACAACTGGCAAGACCGCGAGCGAGCCGTCCAAAGACTCTGCACAACCGAAGGGCAAATCCGTAGACACGACCAGAGAGAAGGCAGCGCAGGATAAGAAGCAGAAGAAGGAGAAGGAGAACAAGGGCAAGAAAGATAAAAAGGAGAAACCAAAAGCTACGAAGGACGCAGATCTCGATGTGGATTTCACGCGGCTCGAAGCGGTGGCGGAAGAGGAGGAAGGCACCGATGTCTCTGCGTGGGCAGCGCTGGACCTCTCGCCAGACCTCATGTCGTCACTTTCCCGTCTCAAATTCGCCAAGCCCACAGATATCCAGCGACGAGCTATCCCCGCAATACTCGAGGGAGAGGACGTCATCGGAAAGGCATCGACAGGATCCGGAAAGACGCTGGCATTCGGCATACCGATTGTGGAGCACTGGCTCAGCGCTCATGAGCAGATGGACACGGACTTGGAGAAGAGGGATCCGATCGCCCTGATTCTCGCTCCGACGCGAGAGTTGGCGCACCAGATCACCACGCATATCAAGAATCTCTGCTCGGGAATGACGAGCTCGCCCTACATCTGCTCAGTCACGGGTGGACTCTCCGTGGAGAAACAGCAACGGCAGCTGAAAAAGGCGGAGATTGTCATCGGGACGCCCGGCAGGCTCTGGGAGGTTATCAGCGGCAGTAATGCGCTGCTTGAGGGGTTTAGGAATATCCGGTTTTTGGTGGTGGACGAGGCTGATCGTCTGCTGTCCGAAGGACACTTCAAGGAGGCCGAAGAGATTCTCAAGGCTCTGGACCGGAAGACAACGGAGGAGGAAGATGACAGCGATGACGAAGACGAACCGAAACCCGCACGCCAGACGCTTGTCTTCTCTGCTACCTTCAACAAGGCGCTGCAGCAGAAGCTGGCCGGAAAGGGCAAATTCGAACTAATGGACGAAGCACAGTCCATGGAATACCTGCTCAAGAAGCTGAACTTCCGGACACAGCCCAAGTTCATCGACGTCAACCCCGTCTCGCAGATGGCGCAGAAGCTACGGGAGGGCCTGGTTGAGTGCGGTGCCATGGAGAAGGACCTTTACCTCTACGCACTCCTTCTCCTGCAACCGACGAGGAGAGCTCTGGTGTTCACCAATTCTATCAGCTCGGTCCGCCGGATCGTGCCATTCCTCCAAAACCTCGGACTCTCGGCGATCGCGCTACACTCAGAAATGGCCCAGAAGGCGCGTCTACGGTCCCTCGAACGCTTCACGGCAGCAGCCAACTCGGGCGCCAAGCACGCCCCCATCATGGTGGCTACCGACGTCGCCGCCCGAGGTCTCGACATTCCGGGTATCGAGCTCGTCGTCCACTACCACGTACCGCGAGCCGCGGACGCATACGTCCACCGCTCCGGCCGAACCGCCAGAGCCGAGAACTCGGGACTGAGCATCCTCCTCTGCGGGCCGGAAGAGGTAGTCTCCACCCGACGGCTGGTAGCCAAGGTCCACGCCACGGCACAGGCCAAGGCCAAGCAAGCCGCGGCCGGCAGCCAGAAGGGCGCCAAGGACAGCAGCTTCTTCGTCCGGACGATCGACATCGACCGGAAGCTGGTCTCGCGCCTCAGGGAGCGCGTCGTGCTGGCCAAGAAGATCGCCGACGCGACGCTGGCCAAGGAGAGGGGCAGCAAGGACGACAACTGGATGAAGGCGGCCGCCGAGGAGCTGGGCGTCGAGTACGACAGCGAGGAGCTCGAGAAGGCGGGCAGGTGGGGCGGGAGGGGCAGCGGGCGAAAGAGGAAGGAGAAGGAGGACAGGGAGCTGACCAAGGCCGAGCTCGGGGCGCTGAAGGCGGAGTTGAGGGAGCTGCTGTCGAGGAGGGTCAACGCGGGTGTCAGCGAGAAGTACATCACGGGCAGTGGCGTGGATATCGACGAGTTGCTCAAGGGGGTTGAGGGGCAGTTCTTGGGGAAGGTGGATGGGTTGGATATTGATTTCTGAGCTCAGGTCGTGTCTCTAAGGGTAACACGGATCGAATCAGCCTTTTCCGAAGTCAGACTCTATGAGGAAGTCGAGCGAATGGCATTGTTAGTGTTTGGCCACTACATACCTATTTTTGCCACGCCATTTTAGAGTAGTTACTCTATTCTTCCGTTTCTACCATGGCCACTGGTCAGACTTCCATCCATATTGTGGTGGTATTACCCCAACTGTATGTTGATATCCCCAACGCCGCCACGCTGAATAACAAGCCAAGGAATAACGAGAGTGCCGACTCACTCTCTAAGAAGCTCAGATGTCTAGACCTTTCTTGTCCTTGTTTGAACTTCGGCGTCCCCACGCGAATACTTGCGAGAGGCTGCTCCTCGAAGACGCGACTGTGGATGCCGACGGCGACCATCGCTCAGCCGAAGTCTCCGAACCATGATCTTCGGACGATTCTTTCACACTAGCAGCCTCATACGTCTTCTGGCAAGGACATATCATCTCCTCTTTCTGCCAAAATAGGCCACCCAGCCTGCCCGTCTGACCCCCCGTGTCTGGCCGCTTAAGCGCATCTGTCGTTAGTACACGAGTCTTCCGTCCCTCGAAGAGCCTTCCACCCTTGCTTCCCCCCTTGTCCATCTTGTCCTCTTCGTCCCCCTCCCCTTCCCTCATCCTCGCCACAACATCCCTCTCAAACTCCTCCTGTTCGTCAACCCCCTCCTCCCCCTCCGACCTCCCCTGACAAGCAGCCAGGAAATCCCACAACCCCTCGGCAACCTGCTGGTGGACCACCGGCGCCCGCACGAGACGCCCACAGGCAAGGATACCCTCTTTGCGGGACAGGCGGCCGATGCCTCGCAGCTCGGGCATGCTTGGGCGGCTGGTCACCTTGATGCTGGGCCAGAGGTGCTCGTCGTACCGGGAGTGGAGGGCGGAGGTGAGGAGGTCTTGCGCTTCGGAGATTGAGGAGTCGTGGGCTTGATGCCGGAGACGAGATAGCTCGAGGTTGTAGGCGGAGCGGAAGAGGGTCAGCTCGGGTTGGAGGGAGGGAGGGAGGAGTGCTGATGTGGGCATTATTTTGTAAGAGAGGCGCTAGCGGCAACTAAAACTCTGTCTGTGCAGGGGCTCTGGAGATGGATTGGACATATGGTTGTTGCCTCTGCGAAGCCTCGAAGAGCGCTTGCGGATAAGGACTGGCATGATGGCGACGGTGGCTGTGGTGAGAGGTGATATATGGGATGGTCTCACTGGCTCGATCGCTTGTTATGAGTGGAAAGGGAAAAACATCGCCTATACCAGCAAAGAGTGAGTGAGGTGGTTGTTGGCTTTGAGTTTGCCCGACAAGGGAAGTTCTTGGGATTGCTTTTGCCATAATTGCGTTCTGTTCTTTACTTCAGGAAGGGACTTTTGGAGGTGGTAGCTTGCGGTTTTCACGCCATAGTGTTTGGTGAAACCTCCATATTGTTTATGGATTGCACCTGGATTGTGTCTCTTGCAGACAATGTTTGAGGACGCTGTTTAGCCTTTGAGCTGCTGCTTCTAGACTTGATGGGGAACGCTGAACTGAGGACTCTTTCTCTCGCCGGAGTAGTTTTGTCCTCTCGCAACTCAAGGCCAATACATCTTCTGAAGTCTCCCATGTAGCCAGTTCCAAAGTTCCTTATCAACGACACCAGGCATATTCGATACTGTGAGGCAGCGGCAACAATACTGCCGACCATCAGTGTAGACTCGGTCTGGTCAGGGGCTAGGCTAAGTCTTCTTCCGTTTCAGTCCTCAGCTAAGATATTTGGTTTGCCGTATCTGAGGGCCTCGAAAAGGACGACAACGAAGACGAATCCACTCTCAAGCATGAGCACCATCGATGTGCTGGGCAGAAAATGCCATGGGCTTGGTTGCCAGAAACCGCGGACACTCAAATCCTACACAATGCCGGCTCCTAAAGAAGCCATTGTAACATGATGTTCATTGTTGGGACAGAAACTCATTGAGGAAAGGAGGCGCTGCTTCCTTCCAGAAAGGTGTGAAGTCATGCATGTTACCATGTCCTTTGTTGTCGACATATGTGGAGGGCTGGGGAAATAGGGGGCTGCAGAATACATATTCAGGGCCATGAGCTGCGAAGAGACGGTACCAGAATCCTCAAGATCTGTTCTCTGAGTTCGATATCTCTTGAAACCTTACTGTTGTAAGACCGGCCACAGCAGAAAACACAATGGCACCACGATCTGCAGAGATCGATCTACTCGCGGCACTCGTGATGGCATTGTCGATGGTTCTGGGAGTTATGCTATACAGTGTAGCCAAGGTAAGGGCCAAGTCCGAATACGCGACTCTGAGGTAAGTTGTCGGGAGCTGGTGAGGACGAGGTGACGAGGAGAAGAAACAAGGTCCCATATAGACTCAATTATCGCGAATACTTGCAACCACCGGACCATGGAGACGAGTCAAGTCAATGTACCTCACAGGGCGGCGAAACGTCCTAGATCGTTGTCCTTTTCGATGATGTAGCCATGGGAGGAAGGTCGTGCGTTCAAGTGGAGGCTTACGCTATCTCTTTTTCTACTCCATTTCGCAGATTTTCCTAGTTTCAGTCTCACAGGTGAGCTGCATTTCTGGTGAGTTCCATGCGCCTACATATGTAGATGATTTTCTCCTCAAACGTAGATGCTGACAGTATTCCGATGAGTTATCGCACCCAGAACGGATAAAGTGAGGTTATCACAAGCCTATCAGCCCGCCCCTGTTGCCAGTGGCTGCTCCAGTATTGGGGCCCACTAAAATAAGTTCTTCTAGCGCCGGGTCCTCAGCAGGGACCCAGGGGTGTGGAGCGCTGCATCAGAGGGACGTCAGTCTTGTCGCCAAGGGTTGTGTAACACCATCGACGATCTACTACTAGTCTAGTCAATGTCCGAACTCTCCCACCGCAGACGAAACCTCTGACCGACAGCACGGTACAGTCACATTATTCGACGGACTAGTCCACTTGAACTACGGTCTACTTAATTCAGCCCAAACTGGCATTCGAGAGTCTCATTCCCTGATTATCCACCCCGTCATCTTATCGGGGGACAAAGATTCTCACCTGACCCGGCTGACCGCCACTGATTGAGCCTCTGCACCCAACCGGTGTACGTTGGGCACCGTTGGACAGCAGACCCGCCACGTGCTGTCTTCGCGCTGAAGAGCACGGTCACCTTTAGCATATTGTCTAGGTCATCGGCTTCTCTACGCAAGACTCTGCCTATCTTGGCTCTCCTAGCCAGATAACGCCAATGGCGTCACCAATAGCCGGCTGGTCTCACGTGCCAAACCGCGCAGGTTCAACAGCCTCCATCAACGAAATCCAGAAACCGCGGAAGCTGCGACTCCTCGTGGCCGCCAACGGACCGAAAGATGTCGCTTTCGCGCAAGCCATTGCGGTCCGCCTGTCCAAGGAGAAGCAGATTACCATCCGGGCCATCGTCGACGACATGACACACCGCCTAGCCCAGGAGATCATCGTGCTGCAGAACCGCGCTACCAGGAGAGGTCCCGGGGGGCCGGAAAGCTCGTCTTCCAAGGACATCGATGCGGCGCAGTACCAAGCCTACGACCTGGTCGAGTGGGCGGACCTCCTCGTCATCGCGCCGCTGGACGCCGATAACCTCGCCAAGATGCTCGACGGCCACTCCGACACTCTACTGCTGGAAGTCTTGCGCGGATGGGACGTGTCGAAGCGGATCTTACTGGTGCCCGGGATGACGACGCACATGTGGGAGAACCCGGCGACGAAGCGGCAGATGAGCAAGCTGCACCGCAAATGGGGCTGGATCCGCGTCATGCCGCCCATCCTCTGGCACTATGACGGCTCCAACACCAAGCGCATCGTCAAGTGGGAGGGCTTCAACGACGTGGTCGGCATCATCAAGAATCAGGCCGACCTTCTCTCGCTGGGCCACGACGTCGATGTGGCGATCCAGCAGGGCATGCTCACGCACAACGGTAAAGCACTGGTGACGAAATTGCCGCCCGAGATATGGAGCATCATCCTCGAATACACCAACGACTGGGAGCTGGCGCAGGCGCTGGGCGTCTTCACGACGCTGGAGATGCCGACGAACCAGGGCTGGAGACTGCACCCCAAGGATCCCAACGACCCGCTCCAGGTGTTTATGCACGAACTGGAGTGGACGCTGCTCACCGCCGACACCCAGGCCGTCTGCAAGAAGCTATCCGAGGCCCCGTCGACCTTCCACGACCTCTCCGCCTTGGCAACGCACCTCATCTTCAAGTTCGCGCTGCGAGACGTGCTATCCTACATCGAGGCCAACTGCCCGCATATCTTCAAGTGCTTCGACGGCAAGACGATACCGACGAAAGCGTCGGCCTTCTACGGCCGCACCGACATCCTGGACTGGTGGGCGCGCTCCCCGTCTTTCCTCGACAAGCAGTACGACGCCGAGGCCATGAACGGGGCGTCGGCGAAGGGCTTCGTGCACGTGCTCGAGTGGTGGCGCTGCTCGGGCCTGCCGCTCAAGTACACCGAGGCGGCGCTGGAGCAGGCGAGCTCCAAGGGCCACCTGCACGTGCTCGAGTGGTGGCGCGAGGCGTCGCTCCAGGACCCGTCGATCGTGCTCAAGCCCGGCCGGGCGCTACTGGGCGCGGCGCAGTGGGGCCAGCTGGCCGTCATCCGGTGGTGGGAGGAGAGCGGGATTGCCGCGGGCCACCACGAGCACCTCTGCAAGATGGCAAGTCGCTGGGGGAGGGTGGAGGTGCTGGAGCTGTGGAGAGAGCTGAGGGGGGACGATAACATCCAGTTTGACTCGCAGGTTTTGTGCGATCCGACGTTTCACTCTTACATCGATGTGTTGGATTGGTGGAAGAAGTATGCGCACGGGGAGCTGCCGGGTATGGAAGGGCGGAGGGCCAAGAAGGTGGAGTATAAGAGCGCTGATATCGAAGAGGCGCTGGATGACTCGCTGGGGGATCAGAAGAGGGTGAGGAAATGGTGGCTCGAGAATGGCCTTACGCCCGGGCTGAGGATGAGCGAGTGGATGAAGACCAGATATTTATAGAGTCACGCAGGGAAACAGGCATAAATAAGCTGGGCAGGTTTACATGGCTAGAATGGTTCTATTCGACGGGAAAAGCAAGGCGTCTGGGGTATCTTAAAAACAGAAAGTGAACAAACGTCCAACAAATCAATGGAACTTCTCGGGTTTACTGGGTATCAGCCTCCTCAACACGGCAATGTGCTGCTTCTGAGCGTTGTTCATCAAGGCAGACACGCCCCTCCTATCCTGCCTCGTCATACCGTTGCCGTAGACGACGGTGAAGTCGGGAATCCTAGCTCCCTCGGGAACTTCGCTCTGTGGTGTGATGGTGCAGTACTGCGACGATTAGCATGAAGTTACCGGCTCCCGGGGGTTGGACTTGTCTGAACATAGGTACCTTCCCAACCACAGCCCCCCTCCCAATCCTACTACCGACCCCTACAACCGTGCCTTCACCCAGCACGGTCCCGCCCGGCTCCACGACCGCAGCTACTTCAACAGTCACATAGTCCTCCATCATCACGGCCTTGTTGCCCTCGGCTAGGGAGATCCTGCCCTCGGAGCCCATGTGTCCGATCTTGGTGCGCTCGTGGACAATGCATCTTCGGCCGATGGTGATGGTCCCACCCATGGAGTCGATCCGCGCGCGGGGGTGGATAACCGACTCGGAGCTGATTGTGATCGGGTTCGTGCCGGTCAGGACGGCGCCGTCAGAGATGGTGATGCTCGAGGAGAAGGTCACGGGCGGTTTGGGGCCGGATTGGGAGATGGGCGGAAGGATCGAGTGCCGCTTCGCCGAGGCGTTGGCGGTGGACATTGCGGTTGTTGGGGAGCGAGGGTCGTTATCGAACACGGAAACAAGTAGGAATCATGATCTTAATCCAACGCGCACACCGGATGGTCCGAAATAACACTTATTCGCAATTCATCTCGCCGAGTTGTTTACTGTGGTAGATGTTCCAAGCTCGCAGACCGATGGCAGCTGGCGGCTTGCGGGCTTGGTGAGGTAACTGCTGGTCCAAGCGCCAGAGCTCTTGCCTCGACCCACCTCCTCAGCCGGAGCAACCAATCACCGCCTCTTCAATTCCGGACCTCTCGAGCCAAGTTGAACCTCAACTCTTCTTGCTGGCTTGCTTCACCTCCTGGTCGCCAAACCTAAGTCGACAGCCACCACCGACTGCAACCGCCAATTGGCATCACACCCGATTGCTCAGTTGAGCGGACACAAAGATGCTGTCACGGACATCAGCTCCCTCGACCAAGGCGCTTTCGCGGGCCGTCGCCGTCTCGTCGAGCGCCACCGCACAACAGTCGCGGAATTTCGCGACCGTCCAGGATGCCGCCCCCGCGAAGCCGAGGAAGTACGGCGGGCTCAAGGACCAGGACCGCATCTTCCAGAACCTGTACGGCCGGTATCCGCCCGACCTGAAGCACGCCAAGAAGATGGGCGACTGGCACAAGACCAAGGAAATATTGCTCAAGGGACACGACTGGATCATCGGCGAGGTCAAGGCGTCTGGGCTCAGAGGGCGTGGAGGAGCTGGCTTTCCGTCTGGTCTGAAATGGGTACGTTTTTGATTGGATACGGAAAAGCGGCGTCGGATGTCTAGAAAGAAGCTGTACTAACAACACGCGCGCAGTCCTTCATGAACTTCAAGGACTGGGACAAGGACACCAAGCCCCGCTACCTCGTGGTAAACGCCGACGAGGGCGAACCCGGCACCTGCAAGGACCGCGAGATCATGCGCAAGGACCCCCACAAGCTCGTCGAGGGCTGCCTCGTGGCCGGACGGGCCATGAACGCCACGGCCGCCTACATTTACATCCGCGGCGAGTTCATCCAGGAAGCCGCCATTCTGCAAAACGCCATCAACGAGGCTTACAAGGAGGGACTGATCGGCAAGAACGCGTGCGGCTCGGGCTACGACTTCGACGTCTACCTCCACCGCGGAGCCGGCGCCTACGTCTGCGGCGAGGAGACGTCGCTGATCGAGTCGCTCGAGGGCAAGCCCGGCAAGCCCAGGCTCAAGCCGCCATTCCCCGCCGCCGTCGGCCTGTTCGGGTGCCCCTCGACCGTGGCCAACGTGGAGACGGTGGCCGTCGCACCCACCATCTGCCGGCGCGGCGGCGACTGGTTCGCGCAGTTCGGGCGCGAGCGCAACAGCGGCACCAAGCTGTACTGCATCAGCGGGCACGTCAACAACCCGTGCACGGTCGAGGAGGAGATGAGCATCCCGATGCGCGAGCTGATCGACAAGCACTGCGGCGGCGTGCGCGGCGGCTGGGACAACCTCCTTGCCGTCATCCCCGGCGGCTCGTCGACGCCCATCCTGCCCAAGCACATCTGCGACGACCAGCTGATGGACTTTGACGCGCTCAAGGACAGCCAGTCCGGCCTGGGCACCGCGGCGCTGATCGTCATGGACAAGAGCACCGACGTGGTGCGCGCCATCTCGCGGCTGAGCCACTTCTACAGGCACGAGAGCTGCGGGCAGTGCACGCCCTGCCGCGAGGGCAGCAAGTGGACCGAGCAGATCATGCAGCGGTTCGAGAAGGGGCAGGGCCGCGAGAGGGAGATCGACATGCTGCAGGAGCTGACAAAGCAGGTCGAGGGTCATACCATTTGCGGTGAGACCTTTCTTTTTTATACTTCTTAATCACAGCAGCCTCCATTCTATAATAATACTGACTCGGGAACGTTACAGCTCTCGGCGAGGCTTTCGCATGGCCTATCCAGGGCTTGATCCGGCATTTCCGCCCCGAGCTCCAGGCGCGCATGCAGAAGTTTGCGCAGGAGAACGAGGGCGCTGCGTTTGCCGGCGGCTGGAAGGCTGACGAGAAGCGGAAGGGCGCTCTGATCTCGCCTGGCATGTGAATGGGTTTACTTGGTGGTTGCTTGAGTTAGCGAGCGGTGGCGGGGAGGTCGGAGTCACGGGGACTCGGAGCTACAACAGGTCTGTCGGATGGCGGCCGGTGCCTTTGTACACTTGTGCATACCAACCTACCTTACGTAGACGTCGGCTAGAGGTGTAAATGTATTTTGTTTTGTCGACTCACCGCGGCTCTGGACAACTAAATATACTTGCCAACGTACCGTACAACATCTTGAGACTCTTCCGAGTGGGAACTTTTGCTATTTTCCATCTGCTCTTCAGCCATCCAATGTCGGCCTACAGTCAGTGGTTCACCAACCACCAAAATCGTTACCGTGGTTGTTCCGCACAGCAAGCCGAGCCTGGAAGTGGTGCTATTACTGGGGCCGGCCGTCGCGGGACCCGGGATTGTGGACTCGGCTCGCTCTCCGTGGCAAGTTGGATCCGGGTCTTGTTTCAATGGCCAATCCAAGAAAAACCCAGCGGAAGGAGTTGAGTTGACATCCAAACCGTCATTTCAAATCGCCGGCTATCCATTGGCTCTTTTTGAGTTCCCTTACAAGGACAAGATCCAGCAGCGGCAGGACGATGCCATCAAGAACTGGAAAACACCTAGGCCACCGTGATGAATCATCATGCAGGCCAGCCCCTCCACACCCCGCACCGTCGGGGGAGCCAAAGAGCAGCCGTTCTCAACAACGAGCTGGTCCAATTGCGACCTATCAAGGAAGACCAAAGCAGCGGCTACAGCAGGTACAATCTGATGATTTCAGGCACTATCCAGGGCACCTCTTGTAATGCGGGTGCTGCTATCTTGGAAAACCATCATGCAGATTCGCACTTCCCGATTGGGAATTTGTTGGGGACGGCTTTCTACACCAGACGCAGCTATGACGATGTCGACACACCGCTCGCGTTTCACTTGCGATGGAGCCATGTCACGAAAGCACGAGGCACATGCCTTCCAACTGCCTTGGAAGAGCATGCGGTATCTACTGTCAGGTACCTTGGACCGAGTCTCATCGTCGTATCGTCCACGCCCCTTCTTCGCCTCGTCTACGAAGTAGTGATTGCATATGTCTCTTCTCCCATTTGCTAGTTTCCAAGCCAATTGTTGCCAAGTTGCCTCGGCTTGTCTCAAGTTCGCCTCTCAGGAACAGTAGCTCGGGCAGACCTCTCCTCCGTCTAAACAATTGAAGCTCCGGTCCCGACTCAACCTGTGTACCAAGCTACCTAGCTCTTAACATCATAGCTTCGGTGGCGACCCTCCGTCCGCTCCAGTGCTAATCAACGTATTGTTTGTGCCCAATCGCAACTGCGCAGTTACAGACTGCATCTTGCGCAGCCACATCGTCGACGTGGTCGTGTCCAACCGCGAGCGGTGCTATCTCGGGGTCGTCATTATTCGCACTTCGACTGTGGCGATGCCCAGCTGTCTGCTCTCTTAACAAGTTAATTGACCTCGTGCGAACCCCATACTGCTCCTCGACACCGTGGATCTCACTCCCGCAGTCATCTCACCACTCAGTCGCACACAATGGCCACCTCCAGCTTCCCGCCGGAGCTAGGCCTCTCCATCATAGGTCTCGGGACACAATACCCCCCGTACGGCCTCAAACCCGACTCGGTCGAGACGATAGCCAAGAAATTCTACCCGGACTCCCCCAGCATGCACAAGGTCCTGGCCATCAACCGCTTCACCGGCATCGACACGCGCTCCAGCATCGGCAACCCAGACCACCCCTCAGTCAACCAAGCCCGCGCCCCGCCAATCGACGAGCTCCACCGCATCTTCATGTCAGACGGCGTCCCGCTAGCCGTCGGCGCCGCGCGCGAGGCCCTCCTCGAAGCCGGCCTCGAGCCAAGTGCCGTGACGCACGTCGTCTCCACGACGTGCACCGACAGTGCGAACCCGGGGTACGATCACTTCGTCGCCAGGGAGCTGGGGCTGCGGCCCGAGACGGAGAGGGTGCTCCTCCACGGCGTGGGCTGCTCAGGCGGGCTCGCGGCGCTGAGAACGGCGGCGAACCTCGCGCTGGGCCACCGCGCGCGCGGGAGGCCCGCGAGGGTGCTGGTGCTGGCGGCCGAGGTGAGCACGACCATGGTGCGCAGCGAGCTGGACTCGATCGACGAGCTGCAGGAGACGCGCATCGGCGTCGCCCTGTTCAGCGACTGCGCCAGCGCCGTGGTGCTCAGCAACGGGGTCGGAGACGGGGAGGGTACAGCGCCGCCGCCCGTGTACGAGCTGCTGGGGTGGGAGAACCGGGTGGTGCCCGACACCGAGGCGGACCTGGGCTTCGACGTGCACCCGAGCGGGTGGAAGGTGGTGCTCTCGCCGCGGGTGCCGAAGCTGGCGCAGGCCGCGGTCCTGCCCGCGTACGAGGCGCTGATGAGGGACCTGCCCCCGCTACCGGAGCGGTACGCGGCGCCGGGGGACTTCGACTGGGCCATGCACCCCGGCGGCGCGACGATCCTGACGGGGGCCGAGAAGGCGCTGGGGATCAGCGCGGAGCACATGAGGGCCAGCTACGACACGTACATCAACCACGGGAACAGCTCGAGCGCGACGATATTCAGCGTGCTGAACAGGTTGAGGAGTAAGGAGATGGACGCGCTCGCGCCGGGCGGGGCGGTGAAGGATTATGTGGTCGGCTGCGCGTTTGGGCCCGGTATCACGGTGGAGATGTGCATGCTCAAGAGGAATCTGGGCGTGCGGGGGATATCGGGGCTGCAGACGCCGCCCGAGACGGAGAGCGAGGGGAGTAGCAGGAGTGATGATGGGGAGGAGGAGGTTCCGCAGACGGAGAGGATAGGGGACGGGAATGAGAAGAGTGACGCATTTATTAGCGAGGCGTTGGCGGGCGTGGAACTTGATTAGACCTAGTTGGTTCTCCCGAGTGTACATACATGAATGGGTCTTGTTGCGCAAGGAAGCGTGTGGGCAATGCATGAGGCAACGGATTGACGTATGCATGTATACCACGCGTATACCACAAATACTTGATTATATTGAGAGCAGAGGCAGAAGCAACACTGCGCGGTGTAAGGCGTTCCGATCCATTCATAACGGGTTAGCTAGCTAGAAGCAGTGGTATCATGCGCGAGCGTAATGTGACAGGCCAAAATAAGACCTGTTATCAAACCCACCCCATCACCCCCAGGAAAGCACTCCCAACCGCGAGATGTAACATATGCCATATAATGACGTCGTCGCGTATCCAACATACCACCAAGGTCCACTCGAGACATCGCCCGGAAATCACAAACCACCCAGTCACATCTTAGCCCACTAGGCCTTCGTCTCCCCAGCGCCCACCGCCTCGATCGTATCCAGGCTCTCCCCCTTCTTCAGCCCCAGCTGCCGGGTATCGTACCCGTGGCTCTCGAGGTAAGCCCTGAACCGCGCGTCCTCGAACGTGATGGTGTCCTGCCCGATGTGCGGCAGGCAGAAGAGCGCGAGCGCGGCGCTGAGCACGCACAGGCTCGAGCTGACGTAGAAGGGGTACTGCGCCTTGAGGGTGTCGCTATCGCCGCCCGCGGCCACGATGTGCGGGAACACCCAGGTGCCGACGAAGGCGCCGATCTTGCCCACGGCGGCGGCGATGCCGTAGTAGCGGCCCCGCACGCCCGTGGCGCACGTCTTGGCGGCGATGAGGCCGATGTTGTTCCCGGGGCCCAGCTCGCCGAGGGCCAGGAAGATGCCGTAGACGACGGCGAAGCCGCCCACCATGCCGGGCTTGGACAGGTTGGCGTAGTCGCCGGCCATGATGAAGCCGACGACGGCCTGCAGGGTGACGCCGAGGGCGAGGGCGTACCGGGGCCCCAGGTAGTCCGACAGCGGGGCGCCGAGCATGGTGCCGGGTATGTAGAAGAGGTTGATGACGGTGTTCCACCCGAAGACGGTGGTCAGGGGCGCCGTCTTGGAGTCGTAGATGTTGGCGATGATGGTGGACGAGTAGATGCCGAAGCTGTAGGCCGAGAAGTCGTAGATGAACCAGATCAGGCTGACGACGAGGAGGCGCCAGCCGTAGAAGCGCAGCACGAGCATGTAGGGGGTCTTGGCGTACTTCATGCTGTTGCGGGTGAACTCCTCGGGCTCCTTGAGGCGCAGACGCAGGACGAAGAGGACGAGGGGGAAGACGACGCCAATTCCGAGTGAGGTGCGCCAGATGGTGCCGTAGTGCGCGTTGTGGCACGCTGCGGCCACGACGTAGGGGACGAATGCGCCGATAACGAAGCCCTGGGTGTCTAGGGTTAGCGAGATGTCATTGCGTGAGGATGCCACTTGAGTGCGCGGGCTCACCCAGTCAATCATCGTGTTCGTGAACATGATGAACCACAAGTTCCGCGAGCCCTTCTTCAGCTCACCAGTCGATTCTGCGCAGGCTGTGCTTCCAGCGGGATACTCCCCTCCTATGCCCACGCCGACCTGCTCGTGTGTTAGCCTTGCTGGCGGGTGTAGAGGGCACTTCAACCCCAAGCATGACTTACAAAGAAGCGCCAAGCGGTCAAGATGTTAAACATGCCCACAGCATCGCCGTGGTAATATGAGCCAGCTGCCAGTGCGGTGAAGACGATCAAGATGACGGTCGAGACGAGCAGGGAGTTAGTGCGGGACCAGTGGTCAGACAGGTATCCGAAGAGCAGCTGGCCGACGACAGTGCCGACGAAGGCAATGTCTCCGACATATTGCTTGGCATTCGAGTTCGCGTATGTCTCGCCGTATTGGTAACCGAGTACTGTCGAGACAGAGCCGATGACCTGGTGGCAGGATACAGTCAGTGTGTGTCGCAGCGCTGTGAGGATACTTGTCAGACGTCTTACGTTGTTGATATAGCCGTCGGAGAATAGACCGGCGCCGCAAGCAAACACCGGCAAGATAGCCTTGTGGAATGGTTGCACGGCCTCTAGACGCTCGCCCTCGACATGTTCATCTTGCGATGCCTCGTCCGGGCTGGCTTTCCTGCTGAAGAACTTCATCTTGGGACGTGCAACGTGGGACGGCACTGGTCCGGATCTCGTATGAATTATCTGGCGCGTTATGAGACTATGAGTATGAGGGCCCAGCTCTCGAAAGCTGTGGGAGGAATGGAGGTCAACAAGAAAGGAGCTCAGTCCAAAGCATCACCAATGTGCCAAGAGGTCAAAATGTGTCAAACCCGACTAAAGATCGGGGACTGCGCGAGCGGCATGTGAAAAGAGGAAGAGGTAAATATTTAAGGTGGCAGATGCAGCAACAGGGTAGTTAGCTGGATCGGTCCATGCCACCCTGATCCCGACTGCCACGATCCAGCGAACCAAATAGCTTCGCTCGGTCACCTTGCCAGCTCCGGCTTAGACCTGGCTATCTTTGAATGCGACGGTGCGACCAACCAGTGGTTGTTTCCCCGTCCTCGTGGGTGGCACTCGATCCATACCCGTACTTTTGGAAGCCAGCGGGCAGAAGGCCGGGGAGCAGTGAGGGGAGACCCGAATTGGTGCGAAAACCTTCAAGAGCAGGGGCCATCACAGGTCATCTTGACCCAGCCATGGATTCTTTCCTCCTCTGTTATTGGATGCGCAGTGGTTGGAGGGGAGGAGCGATGTCACCAATCTCCAAAACTCCAACCCGCAGCTGCTTAACCCTGTCGATCTGTGAGATGATGCCGCGTGCCGTACGTGCACGTACAAGCTTTACCTTGTCCCGCGCCAGACCGAAGCCTATCGTTGTCGGCCCACAGATACAAACGTCGAACCGCAAGCCAGAGAGACGGCCACTTGCCAGGACAATTTGTTGTCCGATCTACTGTGTACGGCTACTGGGCACTTGCGCAAGAGCTCGATGACATCGAAAACTAGTGTCGCTAGGATGCGCCAAGTATTGGTCACTCGAGTCCAGGTGACGTTGTTCTGCATGATAAGGCCGAGCCGAACGCACAAGCTTTTTGGCGTCCTGCCCAGGACGCGCCGTTGAGGGCTTGGAAGCCTTGAATACACTTCTGCACCGCGGCACTTGCCTTGCAATATTGCACAACCTAAAACCCTGCCAGTACACCAGCGTGACAGCATGGCAAGATTCTCGGCCTTATCCGAGCTGCATGCCCTAATAACCAGATTTGAGAATGATCTTTGTCGCTTCTTTCAGAATTCGGTGACGCCGATTCGACATCCGACAACGACGAGAACGGAAGGAGGCTTGCCTGCAGCAGGTGGGGCCGCTATTCCAGCCCACCACCCGCCGCGAAGGAACACTTCGTGGGCCTGAGAAAGCTCTCCGACTTCCAGCGACTTCCAGCTCCCTTATTTGGCGCACTAGACGACAAGCCCTGCACCTCCCTGCTCGCCAGCACCAATATATATTGTCAATCTGTACTTCCGGCCGTCAGCCACCACGTACCGATCGTGATGAGTTTGGCTTTCACATGGCCCCTCCCAGCTCATCGAAGGCCTCTTCACGGCCACAAGCCCGGATTCAATTGGACTGCCAGGATCCTTGCGAGTAACATCTCGGGGATCGCCATGTGTACGTACAAATGTATAGCAGCCTGGGTCTTGTGCTAGCCCAATGACGGTTGGTTCGTAATACAACACCAAAGATTGATTCCGGCCCCGCCCCGGGCCGCGTCTGAGAGCCCCCGCCGAAGCCGACGCCGCCGACGCAGACATTTTCCGGCCCTGCGGCCCCCACGCCTGCTCCCACTCCCGCTTCCGCCCACGCCGTCCCCGCCGGCTGTTGAGGTCCCCGATTTTTGCGCTTGCAATGCCGAGTAGAACATCTGGTTGCCGAAGTGAGACTGTGATGAGCGATGCGATTCCGAGGAAGCGCCAGACGGACCGTCAACAAGGACGTCGACGCCCCCAGTAGCCATTGTCCCATTCCCGTTGGTGACAATGCCTTGTCATTGCACAGCCTCGGCTACCGTGGCGACTGGTCTGTTACTCCGATCCCCATTTGTTGGGACCCCTAGCAGAGCATCGTCCTCCAAACTACTGGGCAAGATGGCGGATTTGCTGTGGGCGATGGTTTTGGTTTCATGCTCGCCAAGGTCTCGCTGGGCAACCGCGGCTTCCGCATAGGTTACTCTTGGCCATTGCATCGTGGAAGCTGTACGAGATCCTCTTGTTATTTATCTAGGACTGGGTCCGGACGTGGTTCGAGGTCGGACCTGACAACCCGGCCCCTTCATCAATGATTGCTTGTGTGGTATGGTTGTATCCCACGTCATAGAGCGACGTCTCAGACAAGACCAATACGGCTGTAAATTTTAACAAATGTAAGATGAAAACCGAGGATAAAAATCTAGTTGCGAGCCTGTGTCTCAAACCACTCCCGCAGCTTCGCCAAAGAATATGTGTCGTGCTTTTTCTCCGAAGTGAAGAAGATCTCCTCGTACCACCCTGCGGTACCTAGAGACTCTAGCTTCTTTCCAAACGGCTGGCAGGAGCCAAAGTCGATCACCGCGGGACTACCGTCGTTGACCATGATACTGTCCGGGTTGATATCGTTGTGGGCGAGTCCGAGGGAATGCAGATGCTCCACCGCCGACTCGAGTTCCTCGAGGAAACGAACATGGTCGAGGTCTTTGAAGGACGGTGACCACGCGTACTGAGTCAAGGTCGTCTCCAGTCGTTCCAACACTATGGCAGTGATCCGGCCGCGTCTGACTCGGCAGCCATAGTAGCCAACGATGTTGGGGTGGGGTGACTGGGATATTGACTCCATGATGAGAGTCTCGTCGAGAAGAGCTTTAGCCACAAAATCGGTACCTCTCGTGGACTCGTAGGAGTTGAGCCATGGCCGCTTGATGTACGCGGAGCTCTCATCTAAGCTCTGGGGAGCGAGCGTCAACTGGACACATTCTGGGACTTTTGGGTAGAGTTCGTGGTCCGGGACAGGTTTCAAAGCCGCGCTGTACTCCCCAAGAGTGATATCTCTCTTTTTCTTGGAGGACTCGCCGAAGTAAACCACTTCATCAGGAGCAACAAGATAGAAGGTGATATATTTCGACGAGTTTGTCTCCGTGTCCCATGCCTCGATGATGGTCAAAGCTTCAAGGGTGGGATGTTCGAGTTCCCCATGCGTCTGCGCTGGATGTGACATGGCGAGATAGTGGAAAGCTCAAAGCATCGGGAACGAGAGCGCTAATCAAAAGTCGAAGCAAATCGTCAAGTTTCAGATGTCAGGTTCAAATGAGGGATGTTCGGTGACCGCTGGTTCAATCACCACCCCGCCTACCGTGTATCCCCAACCAGCATGGCCAGCAGGGTCTCTCGTTTTCTTCTCAAATTTGTCGCACCCTTCACAGACCTTGAGAGATGGCTGTTGAGCGACTTGCCCAAGGGAATTGTTTGGGTCAACCAGCAACCACGTAGAATTCTGGCACCAATGTGTTCGAGTAAGGCAACAACAAGCTTAAGTCGGGCACGATCCAAACAGTCAGCACCCATGCTGAATGCGCACTTCACCATCTACTTAGACAGAGGCCCTCTGAATACTACTTAACAAGGTGTTCTTGACGTGTTCGTCCTCCATCACAAGCATCAACAGATGTCATTATGCCCGGCATACTCAAAGCTGGCTTCGCCGTGACATGAAAGGAAGCGTACATCTTCTCGCCGTCGACCTCGGGCGCGTCCTCCGGGTAGACTTCCTGGAAGTTGAACTCCCTGACTGTCAAGGCTAGGACGACCTTGATCTGAATCAGCGCCATGGCGTCGCCGATGCAGTTCCGCGATCCTCGCTCGAACCCACGCCACGCGTTCTTCGGCACGAAGAAAGGATCTGTCTCGTCCGTAGTCAGGTACCGTTCGGGGATGAAGCGCTCTGGGTCCATGAATATGTCCCCTCGGCGCATCATAGCGTGGTTGTTGATGAAGCATGCGAAGGGGTACGTCGGCCATGCCTTGCCGTCGTGGATTAATGATACGCTGCGAGACCGTCCGAGTTAATATATGACCTGTCTCATGGAGGAGGGCAGATGAGATATTAGACCTACCCCTTTCGACCGAACCGGTACGAGCCTACAATAGGCGGCAACAGTCGCAAAGTCTCTTTGATCACGGCATGGGTGTACGGGAGTTGGTTCAATATCGCGGGGTTGCTCTTCAATACTTGCGCTGTGTCCTCGACACGAGGCTCGAATACATCGTTGAGTTCCTCTCGCAGCTTCGCAAGTGCTTCTGGATTTCTGTTCAGCAGGTAGTAAATATACTAAAGACAGTCAGCACACAGTCCCTGAAGCACTCGTTTCGGTCTTGGTTTGTTACTCACGCTAATTGTACTACTGGAAGAGTCATGGCCAGCAAATATCAGTGTCTTGACCCTGAGCTTGTGTTAGCTGACCATTAGCACGAGAAATCCTTGGGAGTCATTCTCACTGGGTGATGATGTTATCTCGGGTCTCCGGGTCCAACGTGGCTGCCGCCACTATTCCGTGGTTCATCTCCAGGTCAACTCTACACATGTCTAGTGCATAGTCAACCGCTGCGCGTTGTCTGCTAGTAGTCTTTTCTCCACCCGCCCGCCCACAGAACCTGTAACGATCGTCGACGACCTTTCCGATGATCGCATCCAGACCGCGTCGGTTGATCCATCGTCTGTAATGGGTCATGGGGTTCGGGTGGATGAAGTAGCGTGCCCAAAAGGCCACCGGCTGGAGCTGAGCCTGGCGCCAGAAAAGTGTCATGAACTCGTGATCTTGCTGAACCGCATTACAGTCCATCCCCCTAATCTCAAAGTCAGATTGAAGCTCTCGTACTTTGCAGATAGGATGTTGTACAGAATGATTCGCGCGGCAGTGTTAAAGATCAGCCTCGCACATAGCTTCTCAAATGGAAAGATATCCCCTTTCTCCGCATGCTTCACGAGTTCCTCGCGAAACTTCAAACAGTCGTCGACACAATCAGGTACATGCTGTAGCAGGTTGCCATGGAGTAACCCCGGTGTGAACAGCCGGCGAGATGTCTTCCACTCATGGCCATTGGCAGCCACCATGGCTTTATACCCGACCAAGGGTCCTAGGTACTGACGAACCATCGGACCCTTGTCAAACGTGACCTTCCCCTGCGTGATCTGTGCTGCCAACTGTGGCTCGACAATGACGAGTTGTGGAGGGGCCACTGGCCACATATCAAGGTAGAAGAAATCGCCGAGGCCGTATTTGGTTCGTATGTGATGTGCGTATGACTGAGGGTCGGCGTCGGGTGGTAGACTTCGAGCCACACCCGCCATGACAGGGAGATGGCCCCATATCGGATGGTGTGGTGGTCCAGGCTCAGAGTATCAGATTTGAGCTCATGAATTAAGAGCGAAGGAATTCCTTACTAGATTCCTGAACTGGGATCGCTGCTGCCAGAGGCGGATAACAAAGTAGCCTAGTGCTAAGGCGCAAATAAAAGCGACGCTGCTAAATGCCATGTCGAAGTCTATGAGACCTAGAGAGAGATATCTGTCGCAAGCGGCGTTGAAGAACTTATGGTTATCAGTTTTCTGGGCTGTTGTCGCCCGGTATGTACGATGTACGCGAGTGGGTAGCTACTGCAATCGCACTGGTAATTGCTTTTGCGACAGCTGTGTATTGGAGACGACAACTCCAGTTCGACCAGCTAATAACAGTTGGCTCGTCTTAGATAGAACAGGGTTATTAGTATTTTAATCCCTCGACTGCCTGCACCGTTGTGCCAACGTGCCGCCCGCTGTGTAACACGACATGCAAGGAGTCCAGCTCAGGAGATAGTGCCTCATGCATGCTGCTTTGATTATGTGCATGCTAACGTAAGTTTCCAAGAAGATGGAAAATGAAAAGAGACGGCAGGATCAAACGTCGAAGGATCCGACTTAATTTAGTAGCATGAAATGAGCAGAAAGGGTCCCTTATCTCGTCTAAGCGGTCAAAAAGGTCATCCCACATCAGTGACTTCAATGCTTCGGTATGTACAGGCAATAACTTTCGGACACCTTGGATACAGACCCAGGTACTGATATCTTCGAGCAGAGAACTTATTGTTCAGGGACATGTCCGGTCTATGGAATAGAGATGCCCAAAATGCGAGCCAGCCGAATGGTCTAAGACATTTGCCACAACTACCATTTTCCGTCCCTCTCGCACAACTAGGTGGTCTAAAGAATTTAGACTATAGTATATGTTCTGCCAACCGGATTGAGGAATACAAAACGCGACTGCAAAGAAACCAAACCAGAACCACAACTCCAAACCAAGCAATGGCGCCGCAAGTCATGCAGAGCCATTTGTACAACTGGAACGTTCCCCTGTGACTTCGATGAGATCGTGGGAAGATCTTGCCCTGGGGCATCTCACGACCGAGAAACTTGCAGAGCGGAGCGTAGCCCATCTCAACACGATACTCAAGAAGGTTTTCCGGCGCCACATGGCTTTTAACCCAAGCACTGTGAGCGTGGTACAGTTCTTCCGTCACATCATCTGCGATACCGAACCTCGAAGACGATATGCGCGTCCAGGCGCGATATATATCGTTGGTCGAAACAGCGGCGGGCATAAGATATCCTACATAGCGCCACGACCAGTTCCGCGTATAGCCAATCGAGCCGTGCCATGACTCGAGCCAGAGTTTGGCTGAGGAACGCTCAGTAAGGATGACCTTCGCGTCGGGATACATTCCCAGTAGGTCGGGCAGACACGCGCAGACGGGCTGTTCAAGAATTGCTTCGCATCCGTCGAAGAGTCCTGCTAATTTCCGACGTCGTAGCTGCGTGTCGCAGGTGTTGAGGAGGTCGGCGGTCAGCCGTAACCGGTCGTACTGATTTGGGGGATCTGCCAGATGATGGCACGGCCCGATCCCTAAATGCTCCAAGGCGAGCTTGAGGGACGCGGTTCCAGTCCGGGGAAGGCCGGCCTCCAACAAAGTCAGTTTCGCATAGGTATTTTCGAAGAGGAACTAAGCATATTGCGACGTACAACAATGACTTTTACCCTCTTACCGGGTATACGCTCTGGGGCGGGCGGAAACTTGAAGGGGTCAAGGAACAACATTGCAATCAACGGCAAGTGGTTTGTCCTAGCTCCTAGCGGACTTCGATTGGAGGGTTGAAGGGGAGAATATGGCCTTTCTGTTGGGTTATTATGAAAAGCAACGCAGTCTACGTGTGGCGTCTATCTAATAATGGGTAATTCCTTGTCATCAGCGCTGAATCGTGCATGCTGGGAAATCCTTCAAAGGATGCTGTGCGACCTGCGGTTGACAGATGCATCCTTCGGGACCTCACAATGTACTGCAGGGGCGTATACTATTGCATACAAACACTCTGTCGGAAGTAAGCTCTTGCTCGGAGGCCGTTCCAGGCGCCAGTCTAAAGGCTTGCTCTAAGCGCTGTCTAGGTGCAAGGGGCTAAGGGCTACTCCTAATATCGAGACCATCTGTTCGTGTACGTTAGAGTAATCATCGTTATCCAAAAAAGAAAGTCAGGGATGCTGCAGTGGCAGGATGCCGTTGCCGCAACCCTATCTCCATCTTCACTCCAAAGGTACTGTGCCTGGAAGATGCAGCGGCTAAAAGATGACATGCTCGAAGCCTGCTATACCCCAAGGTTACGTTATTGATAATTTTAGAGCAGGATCCCGTTTCCAATTAAAAGGATTACTGGCCCAAAGGATGCGTCCTTCATGAAGTCAACTGCCAGGATGAAGCCAACAGTCTGGGGTGGCAATTTAAGAGCCTGTCCATTTTCGAATCCACAGATTTCTCGTGTATTAGAGCTTTGGGGAGATGCACACACCCCCTAAAAGAAATCCTCCCCAGAGTGCCATTGAAGTTATTGTAATCTTCCTCCTTGGCTGTGTTCTTCGCCATTCCCAAGACAGTCCGAGAAACCAAGCAGACTAATGGCGGTCTCTCCGGTCCTTCTCTTCATTCAAGACCTGGATTGGCGGTGTCTCATTTTCTTCATTACTATCTCTTTTATTTTGTATTTGATCTATGATAGCCATACTGCTGGCATAAGCCATGTCCCTGGCCCTTTCATTGCCAGATATACCAATCTCCACGCATTTGTTTTGACTTGGCTTGCTGGAAGGCATGGAGATTACCTGCCCGGCATCCACGAGAAGTATGGAGATGTCGTACGTGTTGGGCCGCGGACTGTCAGTGTCGCCGACCCTGACGCTATCAAGGCAATCTACAACTCCAAGCTTCGTCTGCACAAGGTACTTCTCTTTCGTCATCTACCTCGTCATCTACCTCGTCATCTATCTCGTCATCTACCTCGTCATCTACCTCGTCATCTATCTCGTCATCTACCTCGCTCCGCGCTGTTCGTTAAAAAGAAGATGAACACGCCTGCTAATTGTTCGCCAACCAGTTCAAAAATGTCGAAATCGGTAAACCGTTCGGCAGACTGAGCAACATTGCCACGATGCGGGATCCTGAGGTGCACGGCCACTTTCGAAAACCAATTGCCAATGCCTTTGCCCTTTCCACGCTCATGGAGTATCAACCCGTTGTGGATAGCACATTGAACTCGTTATTTACTATACTCGACCGGGAAAGTACCAAGGGAGAAGACATCGACGTGGCTAAGTGGGTGTTCTATTGTAAGTCTCTGGTCTGTGATATCTGTCTAAGACACAAACTATATACTTACACTGCTTCAGATGCGTTCGATCTCATCGGAAACCTGTCGTTCGGAAAGCCCATTGGATTTCTGGAGCAAGGAAAGGACATGTACGATCTCATACGGAAACAATTGATAATGACAGATTATGTGAGACTGGTACGTTGCTAGACCTACACTCCTATGAAGCAGCAGTGAGGAGCTAATACGGTTGGCATGTTAGCTCATGGTGATGCCTGTTCTGCACTATTTCCTCCTCGGCAATCCTATTTTAGGGCTTTTCATAGACCCTAGCAAGAACGCCTTCCATCGTTTTTCTAAAGAACGTGTTCGCGAGCGGATTAACGAAGCCGACAGCCACCACTCGATATTTGGAGGCAGCGGACGTAGCCCTCGGAAACCGGACCTTCTGACCTACTTCCTCGACTCGAGAGAAAAGTACCCTGAGATAATGACCGAAGAGCAAGTCATTTCGACCACCATCGTCAACGTCTTCGCCGGTGCGTTGGCTACATCGACTCTCTACTTGGCTGTACATCATCTCGCTACCATTCCCGCCTCACAAGAGAGGCTATACAACGATATGAAGGAACTCGGAGTCAGCACCCCGGTGACATGGCAAGAGACCCAGAAGCTGCCATTCTTGAACGGCGTGATCCGAGAATCGACACGTCTACACCTTGCCCTGAACTCGATGCTAGGCCGCGACGTTCCCCGCGAAGGCCTCATATTACCTAACGGCGTGCGACTACCGCACGGCGTCGCCGTGGGTGTCAAACCTCACTGCTCGGCGGCACAGGAGAGGAATTTCGGACCCGAACCGCTCACATTCAAACCTGAGCGTTGGTGCATATATGAGAACGAGACCACAGAGGAGTACGAGGCTCGCAAGGCGAAGATGGAGCTTGCTGATCTGTCGTTCGGTTACGGGACTAGAGCTTGCATCGGTCAGAACATTGCACGGCTGCAGATGTTCAAGGTGATCGCGAACCTTGTGTGGAGATACGAGGTAAGTCCAGAAACCCATGACTCCATGAGAAATGAAACTATCATCGGCACTTGGGCAATTGCAGAGCATCAATCGCTAATACTTCTCAGCTTATTCCAGCGGAAGAGGTTGGGTCGGCCAGGAAGCGCGAAGTGTTCTGCCGCTTGAAGCCAAGGAAGCACTGATGCGCTTCGTGGCGGAGCATGTAGTGCTGGAGCGCTCGCTGAGCTGCGCAGGTCAGGTGGCGTCACTCTTCGGCCTGCGACAGACTGTCCCCCGGTCTGCGTCTGTGAACCCGTCTGTTCCATCTGGATATTTTGCCAGCAGCTGGAACATCTGTTGCTCGACCCCAGATCAGACGTTAGCTGCCTCCCACGGCGGTGGAGTGATAGGTGGATGGCAAGTCAGACTCTTGGAAGATGTGACTAGTTGAGCCGAGCCCTGTAACGACGATTTTATGTCGTATGGCAACTTGAGAGACATACGTAGTCTCTCTGACCAAAGTGTGGAGAGGATTGTCTGAGAGAACCGGAGGGACATTGAAGGAACTAGGTAGCTTACTATCGAGATAGTCACCCCTGAGTAGACACATCGTGGAAGACACCTTGAGATGTCGTTCCGACAGACGGCACGTCTTCTCCTGCTGTCTTTATCACCATGGTCGTGAGTAGGTAAATCGGGGCTTCGACCCCTGACTGATCTCTCTAGTGTCCAAGGTTACCTAGCTACACAAGCAGAGCGGTATGCTCTTGCGGTTTGTCGATACCTAGGTCGAGGCGAGCTCAACGGACGACAGCTGCATTAGCTATGGCGACGAAGGAGTAACAGTTGTCAATCCGAATGACATACATGTCGTTACAATCTCGCTCCGGTACGAACTACTCTTTGCAGAATCACGCTGCAAGACGGCTAGAGACTCTCCAAGCAAAAAAATGAAAAATAGGGCGTATCCCTGCAAGCTCCTATCGCGTTCCGGGTGTGTCAATGTTGGGTGAACCGTTGGTCCAGCACGTGAGGAAGCACATTGCAATGAGGTACACCTTACTAACTCATATATACAAAGAGAAGCAGTAACGCCAGGAGCAAGCAGCTAGAAAGGCACCGCCGAAGGACAAGTTTTTACCTCCCCCAAGTCTCTGGGCAAACCGGATACGTTCGCCGGTTCCCGAAGACACTCCCAAGTCCAAGTAACTATCGACAGAAACATCGAATACATCACCGAAAATACACTCGAGGGTATTCCAGCCCTCAAGCAGTCTTCTTCCACTGCAGGTAAAGACCGATCAAACTGCTAACAGTACCGGCAAGGCCGACGACTCCATCGTCGAGGTTGACCCAGGCAAGGGCAGACAGCGGCACGGTCAGATCACACAGATCGGATGTCAGTTGCAGTCTGCTCGCAGCCCGCTCCCTATTTGCGTGTTAGTCAAAACTGCCCGAAAAATACCGAAACATGCACAGAGTATAACGTACAGCACAATCCTCTTGCTCTCGACCACACCCTCCCCCTCCTTGCGGTCGACCTTGGCCTCCCTCTCGCGCAGCCGGTAGAGCGTATACGTCTGCGCGACCACGCTGCACAGCAGGCCCCAGGCCCAGAACCTGTAGGCCTCCCTCTGGAACTTCTTGGCGCTCGCGCTCTTCCGGATGCCCGCGGCGTCGAGCACGGTGGCCATGTCGAGGGTCAGGTAGCCGGCGTAGCCGAGCTGGCGGCCGACGGTGGCGAAGCGCAGCACGGGGTCCATGGTCTTGGCGTCGGCGGCGACGGCGGCGGCGCGCAGGTGCTCGACGTTCTTGCCCATGCGCATGACCTTGCGCACGAGGCCGAACTGCTTCTTGACGGCGTCCCAGGGCGCGATCTGGGCGGGTAGCGCGTTGGTGCGGAAGAGGTACCAGGCGTAGAAGCGCGCGAAGTACTGGATCGTGCGGAGGAGCTTGTCGCGGCCCACCGTCGTGGCGACGAACTTGAGGTAGTGCGACACCGAGGGGTGGTAGATCAGGGCGTCGGCGACCATCTTGCTGACGTCTCGCGGAGCTCGCGGAGCTTCGGCTGTAGTTGGATGTATGTAGGTGCTATTGCGGAGCGGTCCGTTGCTTGGAAGCTGTTAACAGCCGCTATATCACAAACAGATAGGGGATTTGATGGCGATAAGATGGTACGAAAGCGAAAGCTACGGCGCAGAGTGTAGGTTGTTTGTTGATCACAGTAAGGAATGGTAAGACGCATTGAATGTCGCTCGGTAGAACACAGGCACATGCCGAGGCATTGCGACTCGCAATTCATCCCATGCACCGCCTGATAAGCTCCGCGTCGCTTATCAGTAATATGGGGGAAATGGTTGCCTTAGCCACAAGGCAGCCACGTGGTCAACATCAGGGTTAGGGTCTCGGCTATGTGAACCCGTCTCTCGCTCCAGATTTCCCGAGCTGCATCTCCCTTCTCCAGCTTCTCCAAATCTCTCCCATTGAAGAGCCCTCGTTACTAAGTCACTGGTCACGCTCGCAAGTCATAGGATCGTATGAGCTGAGCGCCGGAAACCAATTGCGATTGAAGGCTTTGGGAAACGAGCGTTGTTCTGAAGTGCCGGATCTATGTTACCGTCTTTCGGGTCAGAGGGGAGTTGTGCCCTGGATCCCACCCGGAAAATCCTCTTCACAGCTTGGGGAAGCTCTATCAAACGTCGCTTCCCCTCGGCCGGAGTTATTCCAGAACTGGTTGTACCTTTCGCATTGAGATCATGCAGGACAGGAAGAAAAGATGGGCTCTTCCGGATCTACGCGATAACCGTTCTCAACCGACAGCTAGCGGTGGGGCGAGGGGCAGCTTTTGGATCCCGAAACCCTCCTCCACAGTCAAAGGACCAGGAAGGGGTCGACATTGCTAGGCACGACACTTGACTGATGGATTATCCTCGCGACTGGCTCCGATCGTGAGCGAGCTTTGGATAGTAGTCTGGGCAATTACATACTAAGGGCAGTCCCTATTGGGCCGCTGGTGGATATGGATGGTTTCAAAGGTCCGTAGATAAGTCGGTCGTCCTCCTCCTCTTAACATCTCTGCTTGTCGTCATTTGTGGTTCCCTCTCCTCTTCCTCTTCCGCTCTCGTAGATTCTCTCGATCAAGTATTTATATTGCCCCTGGAATTCAGGAACGCGTTGCTGCCCTGAGTTGAAGCTTCATACTACGTTTTGCCAATCTCAACGTCATCTTTCGGTCGACAGATCCGCTGCCGAGGAAACCTCCGATAACCGATTGCCCCGCCTTATCTGAAGCTTCCGTCCGGCGCCCCGCGTGTAAGTTCGCACGCCTCAAGAGTCTTGTAGCTTTGCGCCGCGACACGGGTCCATCTACGCACAGCGACATCATATTTCTCCATTATACCTATATTCCAGCTTTAATCGCCAAGTCACCATGGTTCTACCACTCAATGAGGAGCAGAATGGCTCCCAGGTGCAGCCGGAGATGGAGCAGGTGAACTATAACATTATCACCCTCACCAGGTTCCTCACCGAGGAGCAGGCCCGGCACAAGGAGGCCACCGGAGATTTCACGTAAGCTCTCGCCTCTCCTCTCTTTGCTGCGTGCTTCAATGGCTGACCAGTGACATACCAGACTCCTATTTCACGCCCTGCAATTCTCCTTCAAGTCGATCGCTTACTACATCCGCCGCGCCACACTAATAAACCTGACCGGCCTGGCCGGCTCGTCAAACACGACGGGCGACGACCAGAAGAAACTCGACGTCATCTCCAACGACCTCTTTATCAACGCTATGCGGTCGAGCGGCAAGTGTGCCCTGCTGGTGTCGGAAGAGGAGGAGAACGTCATCTACTTCAAGGACAGCAAGCAGGCCCGGTACGCCGTGGCCTGCGACCCCATCGACGGCTCCTCCAACCTCGACGCCGGCGTGTCGGTCGGCACCATCTTCGCCATCCACAAGCTGGCCGAGGGCTCGACGGGCACGGCGGCCGACATCCTCAAGCCGGGGACCGAGCTCGTGGCCGCCGGCTTCACCATGTACGGCGCCTCGGCGCAGCTCGTCATCACCATGAAGGGCGGCACCGTCAACGGCTTCACGCTCGACAACGGCGTCGGCGAGTTCATCCTGACCCACCCCAACATGCGCCTGCCCCGGAAGCGCGCCATCTACTCGGTCAACGAGGGCAACTCGCTGTACTGGGAGGAGCCCGTCAAGGAGTACTTCGAGTCGCTCAAGCAGCTCCAGGAGAACGGGAAGCCCTACAGCGCGCGGTACATCGGCAGCATGGTCGCCGACGCGTACCGGACGCTGCTGTACGGGGGTATCTTTGCGTATCCCGCCGACAAGAAGAGCCCCAAGGGCAAGCTGCGGATCCTGTACGAGTGCGCGCCCATGGCTATGGTTTTCGAGAACGGTGAGTGCCTCTTGCCCCCTTTTTTGCTGTTGCGATGTGTGTACTGACCGCTCTCTCTCTCTAGCTGGTGGCCAGGCGGTTAACAGTAAGATGGAGCGCATGCTCGAGGTTGTACCGGAGACCATCCACGACAAGTCGGGCATCTTCATGGGCAGCTTTGACGAGGTCGAGAAGGTGAAAGCCTTCCACAAGAAGTAGGCTTATGTAGCCGTGGAGGGGCATGGCGTTCTATGCCGCAGTTTCGCTGTTGATTTAGGTATAAGGAACTTTCTGGTTAGGCCTCCTTGGTTAGGCCAGCCGCCACAAATTGGACTCTGATCTTGAATCAGCTTGGGATCTTCGACGGACGTAGACACTCACGACTCCATGTGATTTTGTCCTGACCTTGAGTGGGTTGCTTTGCCAGCGATAGTCCTGCGTGACCTCTTGAAACCTTTCCTGAGGTGGTGATTTCGCTGTTTCGCTTTGATCCAGTCTCATATCGCAGAAAAGCAAACTGCGCCAGAAGAACAGGCGGCCGCCTCATCTTGATGCTGACTCCCGACACCGCCGCCGATGCTGACATGTCGGCCACACATTACTCCAACGGGCACTGATATGGATCAAATTAGGCATAACGACCAATGGTTCGCGAATGAAATGCCCGAGCTCAGCCGACGATATGATTCGCCAATGCTTCAATGTGACCTCGTGGTTGTAATTTTGGACCCCTTTTGCATTGCAGGTCTGCATAAACCCTCCAGCTTAGAAGATACGTGACACGAACGGCGGTGAGGCTTGACCTTGGGTTCTATCTCTAACTGTCTTCTACGTACCTATATTGGAATATAACTGTCTGCGGCACTGTCGACTCCTCTTGTATATGTATAGAGGCCGTGTTTGGCTTCTACTCACACAAGCCCACCAGCGTTCGCAGCAGCGCAGCGCGAAGCGGCGCATAGGTTGCCGCGTAGCTTGCCGCATATTGTTTTCGCAACATTGGCTGCCAGTTTAACCATCATCAAGCGACAACAGAAGCTTAGCAGGGGTTTCTTTGAGTCTGTTATACATTCACTAGACTCCAGTGCCGGCTTGCTCTCTTCCGGACTGTAGAGCCGATTTCGGGCAAAGCCGGAGAAGTCCACTCGCTCTACTGAAGCCGATTGTTGACTGAGCCCACCTCGCAACTTGTAAGTCACGCCGCCGTTTTCTTCACTCACCATTCTTTATGTTTTGGAACGCCTTATGCTTGAACCCCCTTTTATCGGTCTCTCAATCCAACCCCGCCTTAATCATGGCTGCGGACAAGGAGACCAAGCCCTTCAACCCACTCGACCGCTCCCCGACCCTCGTCAAGCTCCTCAAGACCCGCCTGGCACCGGTACGGGAGCGCGAGCTCATGGCAAAGGCTACCTGCCCGGACCGGCCGGTCAAGCCTGGGCCGGGGGAATGCTGCGGGAGCAGCTGCCACCCGTGCGTGATGGATAATTACGCCGAGGAGCTGCGAGTGTGGAAGGAGTGCTGGGTCAAGTGGGATGGCGGGGATGAGAAGGAAGGGGAGACTTGTTCCCAGAGCCTCGCAGCAAGTACGGAAGACGAGAAGGAGAATCCGACAAAGAAAATGCCCGGATCTTTCGACTGGTGAAATTTTTACCGCCTCAAAAGTCAAGCAACTAACTCCGCCCCCATTAGAGAAGGAGTCTCTTGACCGCCGCACACAATGTCCGGCCTCCTCATCCCCTCCCTCCTCCTCCTAGCCACCCTCTACGCCCTCCTCCACCACCTCCACCTCCGCCCCCGCCACCCCCGCGAACCCCCCATCATCCCCTCCCGCCTCCCCTACCTGGGCCCCCTCCTGGGCATGGCCCTCCAGGGGGGCCGGTATCTCAAGGGCATCGGCCTCGCGAACCGCCACCTACCCGTCTTCACCCTGCCCGTGCCCTTCTCGCGGATGTATATCGTCACCTCCCCGCCGCTGGCGGCCGCCGTGCAGAGGGCATCCAAGACGCTCAGTTTCACCCCGCTCGTGCCGGACATCACGCGCCGGGTGCTGGGGCTGGATGAAGGGACGGCGCGGGTGGTGAGGGACGGGGTCGAGGAGGAGGTTGGGTTCCTGGGGGATATGCGGGAGATGGTGTACGGGTATCTCGGACCGGGGGCGCGGTTGGAGGAGCTGAGCCTCGCTGCGGGACGGGAGCTGGGGGCGCAGGTGGCGGGGTATGTGAGGGCTGATCTTGGGGCGTTGGCGGGCGCGGGGAGGGAGGTGCCGGATTTGTTGGTTTGGATTAGGCATTTTGTCGCGCAGGGGACGGGGAGGCTGCTATATGGGGAGGAGAATCCGCTCGCCTTGTCATCCGGGGAGCTGGAGGAGGCGTTTTGGGACTTTGATCACGGCCTGGGCGGGCTGTTGGCGGGGGTGTGGCCGCGGCTTACGGCGCGGAAGGCGTATAGGGGACGGGAGAGGCTGGTGGGTGCTTTTGAGGGCTGGATCGAAGCTGGGAGAGATAAAGGGGAGGATGTACCGGATATTATCAGGGAGAGGATGAGGATCGCGAAGGAGCATGGGTTTAGTACCCAGGCTGCGGCACGGAGCGAGGTTAGCTTCCTGTTCGCGGGGATTGTGAATACTGCTACTACGACGTTTTGGACAATTTTGCAGGTTTTTGCGAGGAGCGACTTGCTTGCTGGGGTGAGGGAGGAAATCGGACGGTGTGTCGACGAGGAGGGAAAGGGAGAGCTACGGCTTAGTCTTGAGAAGCTGAAGACTGATTGTCCGATATTGTCAGCGGTGGTGAGGGAGTGCCTTCGCCTCGGGTCAGATAACTACTCGGTTAGACTGGTCAAGGCGGACACAGAGCTGGCAGGAGGACAATACATGCTCAAGGCTGGAGGCGTGGTACAGATCGCAGGCGGCGTTATACATGCTGACCGGGGAGTATGGGGCGGCGATGTCGACGTGTTTGACCACACGCGGTTCCTGAAGACACAGCAGCCGAACGGGGCCGGTCAAGCGGAGGATGAGAGAGAGAGACCACAAGTACAACAGACCCTGTCAGGAGGGGTGCACCCGGCGGCGTTCCGGGCGTTTGGCGGCGGCAGGACGCTCTGTCCTGGCAGACACTTCGCGATCACCGAGATCCTGGCATTCGTGGCCGTGATTGTGCTCACCTTCGAAATTGAGGCTGTGGAGGGCAGTGGGAGGATCAGGATTCCAAAGAAGAACGACGGTGTGCTGCCGGTACATATCCTTGAGCCCGTGGAGCCGGTTAGAGTAAGGGTGAGGCTCCGTGAGGGCGAGCCGAGGATTGTCGTGGCTTGAATGCGGGCAGTATGACATTACTTACCGAGTCCGAGCCTGACAAGGGGCAATGACTGATGATAAGAGCCCAAAACTTCAATGTGCAGGCTGTGTCGTCCACAGGACCGTTCTGCTGGAAGACTGTCGGAGGAACGAGGCATCCTTCGCCGTGTTTCCCCCTCGGGTTCAGAGACACGTGCCCCTCGAGCACGATACCTCTTTCCTGAATGGGAGATGTCTGGCAACAACAGCGGCCCGCCCCCAAGACACCCAAGCCAATCGACGTGCATTCCTTGGCCATACCAAGGAAGCTTGTGCCCTGAACCATCATTTTCTTGGTGTGGTGGTGGGTGGTGTTAATGGAAGAGTTTTATGTGCTCGCGTGCATGACTTTTTTGGACCATGGTATGCGGCGGCTGTGCGAGCCACCTTCGGAGCTCGAGACTACCCAGGTCGAATTGAGATTCGGACATGACATGAGCGTATGTGCTGTTGGACCTCCAATCATGGAGAAAAATTCGCCCTGCCGGAGCACGTTGCGGTCGATTGGAAGGAGCGTCTATCCTGGGTCTCCGTAATATCACAAATGCAAAGGTCTGGACTCATATGCGCGAACATGGGGTCCGGGGGACGAGTGGGAGCTGAAGCAATGTGACATCCTGATTGGCTACGGACGTATTTTCTTTCTCAGCCGCTTGGTACCTATTGCGATGACCTTCTCAAGAATATTCAGTAGCCGCCATTACATCGGACGATGAGTGCTTCAATTGCCTCTTTCCCCCCCAAAAAATTTGATCCCTACAACTCGGTTGGGCCGATCACGACACACACACGTGTGTACGGCATCCCAGCAACATGGAGGGATGTTGTTTGATCGTGTGCCTGCTTACCGACGGCCAAGACAATTGATATCGGGCCTGCGCCGCGCCTTGGGTCTAGTCCCTTGGCACTGCACTTGGCGCATCACTTGGCGCAGAACGATCCAGATCCCAAGCACTTATAAAGGCCTATTGCGACACCCACGTGGGCTCTCTGGCACTGCTCAGTGGTTTCCGAGTCAATATGTGCTCCAAGCTCCTGGGACCCCGAAAAACTCCACCATTACTGCCCTCTGTATGTGGAAGTCGCACACGTGGGTGTCAATCAGATGGAAACAGGCCAGAGCAGCGCAAGAATGGCGCTCGCCACGGGGTGTCAATGTGGCCCCTCGGTCAACTAAAGTGAGAGAATGGCTGAGAGGGGTACGCCGATGGTACGGATGAATGAAGTCTGGGCGATATAAGAGCATGTTTCTTCGCGCTTCTTGGGACAACCTACTTTTCTGCCCAGCGGACAAGCAATATAATTCAGCACTTCAAGCACCTTGCTTCCCTTGCCTTGGTGTGTGTCAGTTGTATCTGCCCGCAGCCAAGACCCAGCCCTCAAGATGCTGGACGCCTACACATATGTGTTCGTCATCGGCACGTTGTTTGCCCTGCTCGATGCATACAACAACGGAGCAAGTGAGTTGCAGCCGTGCCCTTGATACCAATCCCCCAGGTTCTAACAAGGAACAGACGATGTCGCCAACTCCTGGGCAACATCCGTCTCCTCCAGGTCCATCTCCTACCGCCAGGCCATGGTCCTAGGTGCCGTCTTCGAGATGCTCGGCGCCATCACCGTCGGCGCCCGCACAGCCGACACCATCAAGAACGGCATCATCCCCAACGCCGCCTTCCAGGGCAACGCCGGTGTCCAGATGCTCGCCTTCACCTGCGCCCTCGCCGCCGCCTCGTCCTGGGTCATGTGGTGCACCAAGCACAGCGCCCACGTCTCGTCCACCTACTCGCTCATCTCCGCCGTCGCCGGCGTCGGTGTCGCCACCGTCGGCGCCTCCAAGGTCCAATGGGGCTGGAACAACGGCAAGGGGCTCGGAGCAATCTTTGCCGGCCTCGGCATGGCGCCCGCCATCAGCGGAGGCTTCGCGGCCTCCATCTTCCTGCTCATCAAGTTCATCGTGCACGCACGGAAGGAGCCCGTCAAGTGGGCCGTCTACACCTCGCCCTTCTGGTTTCTCGTGGCGGGCACCATCTGCACCCTGTCCATCGTCTACAAGGGCTCGCCCAACCTCGGTCTCAACAAGAAGCCGGCGTGGTACGTCGCCGCCGTCACCATGGGCACGGGTGGTGGTGTCGCCATTCTCTCGGCGATCTTCTTCGTCCCCTACGTCTACGCCAAGGTCATCGTAAAGGACCACTCGGTCAAGTGGTACCACGTACCCCTCGGACCTCTCCTCTACCGCCGCGCCCAGCCCGCCGAGTCCGACCGCGCCGCCGTCCCCAACTACGCCGTCGTCCAGGACGAGGATGAAGACCTGCACTCGTCGGCCAGCACGTCCGCCAACTCTGTCTCGGGCGACGTCACTCCGGACGAGAAGAAGGCAGCCCAGGACTCGGAGCGCGCCGTCGTCACCCGCGAGTCGGCTCAGGCGTCCTACAAGGAGCTCGTCGACCAGGCCCAGGAACGCCTGCACCAGAAGATCATGAAGGGCCGCGGCCCCCTGGCCTGGGCGCTGCGCTACCTCCGCGCCAACCCTATGGGCGCGGGAGAGCTGTACGAGCTCAAGAACATCAGGATCGTCCTGAAGCGCATCCCCGCCCAGATCGTCGTCGGCGCCCTGTACGGCGCGCACTACGACATCCACACCGCCCAGACGGGCATCTCGGGCACGCCCGAGGGGAAGCGCATGGCGCGCGTCTACGCCCACGCCGAGAAGTACCCCAACGAGGTCGAGCACATGTACTCCTTCGTCCAGGTCCTGACCGCCTGCACCGCCTCCTTCGCCCACGGCGCCAACGACATCGGTAACTCTGTCGGGCCCTGGGCCGTCATCTACTCTGCCTGGCACACCGGCAACGCGGCGGCCAGCAAGCAGCCTGTGCCCGTCTGGCAGCTCGCCGTGCTCTCCGCCTGCATCAGCGTCGGCTTGATCACCTACGGCTACAACATCATGAAGGGTAAGCCTGCCTTCCCCCCTGCAAATCCCCCCCCCCCCCAATCCCTGTCACGAACACCCCACTAACTGTCTCTCCCTCCAGTCATGGGCAACAAGATAACCTACCACTCCCCGAGCCGCGGCTGCAGCATGGAGATGGGCGCCGCCATCACTGTCCTCGTCTTCTCCCAGTACTCCCTACCCGTCTCGACCTCGATGTGCATCACCGGCGCCACCGTCGGCGTGGGACTGTGCAACGGCACCTTCAAGGCCGTCAACTTCCAGCGCGTCGGCCTCCTCGGCCTCGCCTGGATCATGACCATTCCCATCGCCGGCACCCTGGGCGGCGTGCTCATGGGCCTCTTCCTCAACGCGCCGCATTTCGCTGCGAAGTAAATAGGAGGGTGCCGCTGTGGTTTGATAGACGAAGATTTTGCATTTGGTTGTTTAGATAGAATTTGAGGTAGATACCCAGGGATTATATGGCCATGGCACATATAAAAAGGTGTAGATGAATACAAACTGTGATGATACAAATTTGATGATGTTCCTGGTCTTGCTAAGTGATTGCTGAGAACCTCGTTCCGGTGTATTACCAATACTGAACCCGCTTCGTGTCTAGTCTTCAATGTGGAATCTGTCTACCTTGGACTCTGACGTGTTTTCGGTCAAGTCGGCAGTGACACTGGTGTATTCTTAACAATGACCCGGTTCAGTTCAGCAGACCACCCCCACCGGCCTCGACAACATCACTCTCTCGCATTCCGAATGCGCATGGCATCCCTTCCTCCCGGCGACACATACTCTTTTCTTGTAGCGTTGACCTACGTATGCATGCCCAATTAGAGACCGAATCTGGAGGATTTCTATTAGTTAGATGCTCACATTGCTGTGTAACCCAAGTACCGCTGTATAACCGCTATCCTCGAGGTCAGATATTATACCAGTGTTACACCCTTGTTGCCATCCAGTAACCGCTCTAATGCATCCTGATATCAGTCCAAAAACGCCATCATCCCGTACCCTCGCTGTACATCATAACCACACAATCAACTGGTTCCACTCGGCGCCGAACCTCCACCCCGTCCACGTCTCCCCTTGCCTCTCGCCGCGGCAGGTTGTCCAGGACCTTCGGACTTACCGGAGTGTCCCGCTCCCCCGGTCTTACCAGACAAGGCACCACCACCACCCCCAC